>JAMKCH010068179.1:0-13589 GCA_023653785.1 Ophioderma brevispina
AGCCAGGAGTCAGTTCCACCCCCCCCCCCCCAGAGACTTGGGATTCAGTCCGTTCGAGCTAGTGTCGGACACAAAGTGAGAGGTCACTAAAAGTGCGTAAAGAAAACTGGTTGGGTCGCGACTACTGACGTTGGTTGTCTGGATCTGTTCCAAATTCAAACCTAGACTGAACAGAACCTCAGAAATTGCCTAGACAAAACTTAGGGCCAAACAAGAATGAACGTTGGTATGCCAAACACTGCACAAACCAGAGATTTTGTCCTGGTGACAAGGTACTTGTATTGTTTCACTTGCCAGGTACTCCTTGAGGGCTAGGTTTTCAGGCCCCCTATGTTGTGAAATCAAGGGAGGGGGGACCTGATTTATTGTGAAAACCCCAGGACGCAACTATGTAATGGAAACATGCTCAAAAGGATGGAGAGGAACAATCCAAATTGTGATCCTGTGTGCGTGTCTACACCAGTAAAAACAATCTCAATAGAGTAGAAACCACTGAAAATTAGTTGAGAGTTCAGATGGGCAGGGTGCACAGTGTACGTATACAGCTAGTGTACAAGATGAAGTTGAAATGTGTGATATTCAATGAAGCTCAAAAATTCCGATGTTTGGAAAACATTGATGATAGTTTCTCATCTGCCACCTGCCCACCTAGATGAAATCAAAACTTTGATTCAGGAATATGATACCTGTTTCCGATACACCCTCAGTTACTCTATTGTTATTCATGATATTGATGTTGCTGGTGCTCAACCATCAAACAAAATCCCTATAGGCTAAATCCTCAGAAATGGAATACATCTTATAAGAGGAAGTGACTAATTTGGAAAACGGAATTATACCAGCCAAGGTGAGTGGTCTCCAGAAAGTGGCCCAAAACCTGATGGTCATATTAGGGTGGTGGCAGACTGAGACGGGTCACACCAATGTTCCAAAACGACTCTCACCCAATAACTAGGATAGACGACTGTATAGACAGGGTGGGGTAATGCCAAATATGTCAGTACAATTTGACCTACTGAAAGGGTATTGGCAAGTTCCCTTTACACAGATCAGGCAAAGGAAAATTACTGCTTGGTACCCCTTTTGTCTCTATCAATACGAGTTGCCAGTCGGGCTGAAAAATGCGCCGCAACATTCAGAAATGGTTAACAAAATAGGTGTTACGTTAGTGCTTGACACTCATTTAGTGTTTGTATGTAAGGGTATTACAAGAATAAAGTAATGAGTTGCTAGAATGAATGAGGCTGACCCCACCGCTGAAAGTACATGAACGTTTGACAATACAGAATTGTGTATACGGTGTAGTGCAATTGTAGAAGTGTAGTTAACTACACTCAAATTACAGAGTTAATGCCAAGGTATGCATTGCTACAAAACTGGTGAATGTATTAATTTTAACACCAGAAATTGTGATTGTATAAGAGTTTGAAAGGAAAAGAAACTAGAGCATTTTGAATTCTAAAGTAAATATAACTTGAAAGTTACATTACTGATGAGTTGTGCCTGTGCTAGTTAAAGAAGCTTCCAAGCGTCTTTTCTTTAAGGGGGAGGGTGTTACAAGGGTCCCTTTTAACCAGTGCCAGATGATGTCATTTAGATGATGTGCAAGGAAATAAGATATTATGATAAAGGTGCAAGGAAATCTTAACTATAATGCTGTTAATGCTGTTGCCAGGAACCAGCCAGATTCTCCCACCCTCTGAATTGCACATAGAGGGTGCACTTCATAATTATTGGGTCACATAATTGATTGATTGTTAATTGGAGCCCGTCACCCGAGGAAAGATTGCCATTCTGCAACATTGTTGCCGGAAATGTGAAATATGCAGAAGTTCCTGAGGCCCAAAATTGACTCGTTTGCTGATGCCTGTAACTGAACTGTTGCGTAATTCTGTAATGAAACTCAGAGACCAGAAGTTAGGAATGTTTGTAAGTGATCCACTGAAACTGAGTTTAAAGAACAGAATTATGCCTTGAATTGCTAACCCATGAGGTCAAGCCCACTGGGGCTGTACAGTGACTGTGTATAGGCCAAGAGTATTAAAAAATAAAAAAAAAAACAGGAAAGGTGGAAATTTCTGGGAACAATCTGAAAATAGTCAGAATTGGGGTGCAGAAATGTGTCTAGAAAATATCTTAAAAGTCCCCAAAAAGCCTCTTTGTGCATTTTCAGAAATAGGGGCAAAGTTTGTACATGGGTAAAATTACGAAATATTTCCAATTGTCCTTAATTTGTTCCCACATTTTTGGTTCACTGTCCCAGGTTAAAAACGGTATATTTTGCCCTATCTTGCCTTGTAGTTACTACTATATGGTAAAAAAGGCTCAAGGTTCTCCTGGGGTAATTTTCAGATGGTCGATTCTTCTGAAAGATGTTGTCAAATCTTCATCTAGTTGTACATGAACCCAAATGAATATTTAAAACAGGTGATGGATCATTCCTTGCAAATTACAGGGTCCAAGTGGTGATGGGTGTCTACAGCTCCTATGGGGGTCCTCTTTCTGCTCTTATTGTCAATATTGAGTCCCTGTAGGGATTTGATGAACATTTCTGTTTTTAAATAGACTCTACAGACATTTGGATCTGTTTTAATGAAATTGGATCATTTGAAATTATTTACCCCAAGTGACTTGATGATTAGGTTCTGTGTACTTAAACTACAGGCTGTAGATGGGCACACCTATACCTTTTAATGATCCTTGGGACATGACAACATGTTGGAACACATTTAAGGACAATTCTAATATTCTGTATTTTACACCCCTGTACAAACTTTGCCCCCTTATTTATGAAAAGCTCAAGAGGATTTTAGGGGACTTTAGTATGTTATTCTAGACACTTTCTGCACCCAATCCTACATTTTTCTTCAGCTGGTTCCACGAATTTCCATATCCACGTTAAAACTAAAATTCTTGGCCTAGTAGCTGATAATCGCAACGTTGGTGATTCTGCGTCACGAAGATGATTTTGAAACTACCATGAACATGCGCACAAAAAATGATGCTCACTCATCCTTAATAACTAGAGTTATTCTTGCACCATCAAAATTGACTGTTAGGCGAATTTTATTAATCAAACACGCTGTAACCGTAAGTAGTTAATGCATCAAAAACCTGTAAATTTCATGCAAACGTTGCCAAAAATGTTTGTCATCTGACAAATTAACCATAAATAATCTTAATCAGGATCAGTCTTGATCGTGTTTTAATTTGGTGTTGTTTCGTATTTTGTTATAATCTTGGAGCCGAGATCGTAAATAATCAAAAAATATGCCATATAACATTAAGATTGACAAATTTTACAGTTTTGATAGATTCCTTCTGTCCCGACAATGATTGGTCATTGCCGTAACGAAGCCTTCGATGCGCCACGACGAATAAAGAAATAGAATAGTATGCAAATATTGAATGCCTGTGAGTGCAATAGATAAAAAAATATATCACGAGGACAAATTTGGGGTGTTCCAATTCACAACGAGCCGCAGAGCGAGTGAATTGAACAGTCAAAATTTGTCCAAGTGATATATTTTTACTATTGCACGAATCTAGGCCGTCAATATTTGTTTTATATAACATTTTTACATAGATTCCTACCATAGTGCAATAGCACGTGCAATGGTAACAAACTATTGCACGCTAAAGCGCGCGAAGGAGTTTATATAAAACTTTACACTCTCAGTGGGCGCCAGATACAAAGAACCGGTGAGGACGATTTCTCTCCAGAATTCTGTAATGATAATCCACCAAAACACTATTTTTCATAAATTGACACGTGCGTACATTTATTCAGGGTCATTTCCGTAACGCTATATAATCAACTGAATAAATGAAATAATTTGTACCTGTGCTAAGTAGTGCAAAAAGCTGTGTACGTGTCACTATACAGCTCCATTTTCATGCATGTCGTTGTCTATTTAGCGACGCTATAACTTCCATGTTTGTTTAGGCATGTCATTTTTCCCCATAACGGTACACAAGATTTCGAGAGTAACGTTTTTTAATTGCCTTTTGGGCAAGATTGTCAATTACATTTAATATTAAATACAAAAAGTTATACATGTAATTGTTTTGGCTGTTTTCTTTTTCATTTTTTGAGCTTCATGACTAGTGTTTAAAAAAGAGTCATTTCCGTAACAGGTTGGTCTTTCCGCATGGTCATTTCTGTAATTGACTGTAATGCTTTTGTCATTTTTCCCGTAAGATTAGTATTTAATGCTCATAGCATGTAATTTAATGCACCAATAAGGCATTTTTTCTTATTATTATGGACACTACCGATAGTTTGCCTTCCCTCTCTGATCTTAGGTAGTCATATTTTAAAGCAACTTTGTTACCGGCCCCCAAGAATTGCAATGATGTATTTCACTTTGAGTAAGATTTAAGTCATAATTAGCACTAAATATTGTAATTAATCTAACTAATTAAAATACAAATATACTCGGTTGTGTGCCTAACTGGTTGTGTGTAAGCCATAGAAGAAACAGAAATCTCAGAAAGCTCGAAAAGCGGGAAACTTCTGCGAATTGCTCCACTGAACTTCTCTGAATCATAGGTGGCGCAATGCTGGCATAATACACCCAGTTCAGTGAGTTGCTGTATGAGATCCCTCATATTCTATACAGTACATGTGGATGTAGAGGCATTCCAGACTCTGACAAGTAATTGACTATATTTAGCACATGACTCATATAGAGAGGACCAGATCCTTCTAGTATTGTTTGAGAGGAGATATACAGCCCCCTGGTGAGAGAAGATGGCAGGTAATCACAACAACATCATTACTCCAAGGAGAGTTTTAATTACCATCGTGTTCCCAGTTATTAGCAGAGTTTCCAGTTGACCGCGACAGTACTCGCAGTTCAATTAGTGCTTGCTGTCGTGGACATTGTCATAGTCTCAGCTCCAATAGTTTTCTTCCGATTGTGTAGCCGTCTTCCGTTTCCGTCTTTCGTGGCCTCTGAGTGTCCAAGGATAAACAAGCTAACAGCCTTTTGTACTTTCTATTTAGTCGACGCTCCGAGCATCGGGAATCATTAGGAGCTGGTTTTTTCAGTAAGGACAAGTCGCCGTGGACACTTCCCACTATTGAAATTGGAGTTTTGCGCTGGAATAATTACCAGGACGTCTTTGCAAGTTCGCCTCTTAATTGTAATCTCGCTGCATCCCGCGTCGCGGGCCACACCCAGGTAGTATAGTTTAGTAGTTCATAATGAACACTTTATTATCGATAATCTTTGATTATTGATACCAATCAATGTTTGAATGAAGATTTGATTTAAACACACAAATTAAAATAAATACTTTGTTTTAAAATTTGTATCAAGTTCACAGTGTAATTGTCTATTTATTCAGGAGTTTGAATCATTTCTCGATTTAGCACTGGCCCGCTGGCCCGCGGCCATTGAAATTCATGTCGGGCCAGTAGAATTCCACTGAGCTGGCCCGTCGGGCCAGTTGGATTTTCAGAAATGTATGTTTGTTAGGTTCTGCCATTTTTAATATTCCAGTTTTACATCCATTGTGAATTGTCCTCAAAACGCTTCAACAGCATTTCTTGAAATTTTCATGCATTTTCCGATTTTCGAAGCTCATCAGTCACTAATCCGTGCCGAATCCCACTGTCACAACTTCTCTAACACAGCAGGAGGTGTGTTATTTTGTCCCTCAGTCATTAGGGCCAGTAGGTCCTTAGGCTATGTGCGTGAGTGCTGTTCACGAACAGTATGACTCACATTACGAACAATTTCATAACACGCACATATGAAATGAAACAGCAGAATGAAACATTTCTTTCTTGACACTGCATGGGCCAGGTGCAGAATTAGAAAGACGTTTCCTAGCAATGAAAGTTCAAAGAGCCCTTATGAAAAGAAACGGACCCCAAGGTTATCTCCAAGTGAACTGAAGTGCAATAATTGTTGTTTTGTGAGAATGTTAGGAGTAATTTTCACATTTATTTAACATTATAATGTTGTAACTCTATAACAACTACAAATTATAAGTGTGGAAAAAAATGAGTGCAAAGTAAATGCACAAAATTCGACGAAAAAGACACAGATACAGAGGCCGGGGGCACCTGATCTGAAATGCGGAACGGGTATGTGCGTCGTTCAAGACCCCCAGTTTCGCCGCGCCTCTCCTGCAACTCTTTAGACTCTCCTCCTTTGCCACAAAACCCACTTTTTAGCTCCATAGAGATATTCTATTTCGGTCGTTTAAACTAACCTCTAATTGGCCTAGAATGCATTCCCTTGCATTGCTAAAACAAAATCCGTTCCGGAGACCATATTTATTCAAAAAATCAGTAAAGCCCCAAATTCGGGCGCCTTCGCCGCACCCCCAACCCTAACCAAAGTTGAGTGCTCCCAGGACTGAGGGCATAGTGGTATTTTTTACATTCAGGCCATTATCAAAGTTGGCATAAGCAAGAAATTCATGACCGTAAAAGTGTTGGGCCATTGAGTTCACTGCAGGGCCAGTAAGTTCCCTAGTTCACTGGCCGACGGTCCATTAGAAAACAAAATTAAATCGAACCCCTGGTTTGAATCCGTAGTTTGAGGTGGTTTTGGCCTTGGTCAAGGTGACCGTAACAACTTGCATTAAATGACAGTCGCCACTTTGTTACTACGTACTATATTTTTGGAGGTGTTACACTTTTGAAGTTTTACATTTGAAATGTTATGCCAAAACCTGGAACTTTCCCTTTAGACAGGAAATTAGTGCCGATAACATTTACACACTGACGATCGGAACTTGAATTTAATACTTGTAAAACTTGATTTTCTTTGTCCCCGTATTGTTTATTAAAAATGTTAGCGGAATGATTAAGTGCAAGTGACCAAACTTGGAAATAAAGAAGAAAAGTCATATAGAACAATGTAAAGATTGGCCCAACATATTTTTCCAAGCTATAGGTTGTAAATCCTTTGCAGAACATATCTCAAAGTTCAGAATATAGGGTCAAAACCATTAAAATTCGGGTCGCAAGTATGGAAATTTACAATTGAAAAAAAAAAGAAATTCAACACAACAACTTTATCTTATCATAATGAAGACATACCTCAAATCATTTCTTTTTTGAAAAATCTCCACATTCATCTTTCGAACTTTTATTTTCACACACACCTCAACTTTATCTGTATTTTCAATTATGTACTTACTTATCATGTGATATAACTAAAATGAAGAGTTCAATCACAGGTTACACTTGTAACTCCTCGGGTGTGTTTTTTATTAATTATATACTATACTCTGTATTCCAATTGTTTTTTTGTTTTTTTTACGTTACTTTTTTTTCCAATTGTGTGAGTGTGTGTTTTCCCCAGTAGGCCTATCGTAAAGAGAAATGATAAAACAAAAATAGCTGAGGGTAGAGGGCGCGAATAACTATAACCGTTAGACATTTCAGCTTTATTGGAATCCCCAATGCCCAAATCGAGCCGATCGTGTGCCTACCCTCCCTTTTCATGAGGTCAATTGAGTGGCGCGATAAACTACCTCCCCGTTAATTTCCATACGGGCGTACCTGGCAATTTAGACCCCTCTCAGGGTCTGTGGGATAAAACGACTGGTAGACAATAGACTACAACCTCTCTGAGTCAAACAAAATCCACAGACCCTTGGAATTCTGTTAAGGATTTGTCTACAAGTTCCCAAAGTTTCGGAAGGTTCGCTTTTACACAATCAGCACACGCACAATAAATGGTAATCCGATCAATCGTTAGCCCTTTATCTGTGTCAGCGATATTACAAACCACACCCGAGACAATCAATGTTCGCCACCCTAGCAATAGGCGGGCACTGAAAACCCAAACAGACTCCCTGGGAGATATGTCTGACCGCAAAACCCTCTTGTGTTCTCAAGCGGGCCATTTCATTCTTCATTGAATGCCCCGGAGTAGAGTAAATACGCTATTAATTTTAAATCCGCCGTCTCAGTTTTATTTAATGGTTACGTTCTTTCATTCGCATTCAAATAACCCAAGTTTCGAAACTTGTCAACCTGTAGATGCTTCTATAAAAATAGTCGCTTTGAACGATGACGTATTTTCTCATGATTTTTTCTCTCCGTTGATTATTTATTTTTTGGTTTGATAAACCCAAATTCGTAATTTTCCTGGGCAAAAGACTGAGCCTGACACTTTCCTTCCCAAAAAATGTTGGAGATAGCTGAAAATTGCTGTAACAAGATTCTTTTTTAAACGACGGAATTTAACTCCATGTGCATTCTGTCTGAAAAGAAATATTTTGAAATGTTTATAAAAATCATCTTGATCGGGTATCTCGCCTGTCGCTGAAGATAAATTTATATGAAATTGAGCAGGTTTACAACCATTTTTAATTGCCACAATATTTGGTGGGGACTCCCCCATGCCCCCCCCCCGGTTAAGCGGCCATGAATTGCTAGGGGGAGAGAGAGGGGAGGGTGAGATAAAAAACCTTTCAGGAACAAGGTGTTGGGTTTGTTTGTTTGTATATTGTTTTGAAATAGTAGCTTTTATCGAAATATAATGCTATAAACACAGCCAGGATAATTTACCCAAGAGAATTCCATATTGGGAAGGGGTTCATAAGCAATAATGTTACTGATGTTAAACGTACACAAATCCGAGACTATAGCACATTTCATGGTGGTTTGTTATTAGTGGTTTTTTTTTCTAAACTTTTTTTAAACCGGAATCCACCAAATATACATAACCCGACATGTGTTTTTTAAGGGAACGGAATTCCTGGAGATAGAAACATAAGGAGAAAATATGTTTTTCTTTCAATACGAGACATCAAATGACTTTTCTTATTGCACCCCTCCCTCTCGCCATAAAGATGGGAAGGCTTGTATTGGCGTCGTTATGTGCAGGGATCAATGGTAAACCGGCCCATATGGAAAAATGGAGCGAAATTGGGGAACCAAATGTAAATGGAGATTTCGGCAATATGCTACTGTGTTTTGGTTTTCTATACGAAATTCTTGTTTCCCCATGCATGGAAAATTGGTTCGGAAAAGGCACTTGTATCAAATGTGGATTGATCGCTGGACAAGAAAACCGTACAAAGTTACATTTATTAGTGGTCCAAAAAACCAGCAAAATATGGTAAAAGGGTATGTTTTTCTTAACCCTGAATTTTTGATGTACGTGTTTAGGTAGAGATCAAATCAGAAAAAAATATTGGTTAAAGCAAAGCAAGATAAATAATAGTATCTTACATGCTTTACTTGTTTAGGGTATACATCTGAAAAAAAAAATACTTGTTATATGTAGCAAAAATAGACAAAAATAATTGTTTAGAGGGTGTGTTTTTTTAAGTCGTAGAATCTTGATTACGGTGCTTTGTAAGTCCCTGTTCACGCATCCATAATCCACCTCCACCGCCTCCCCCTCCCCGTCTCTCCTTCCCCGCCTCTCATCTTCCTCTCACCAGCTCATCTCCCTTCTCTCTCCCCTCTCCCTCTCTCCTCTCCCCTCATCTCTCCTCTCTTTCCCTCTCTCCCTCCCCTCTTCCTTCTCTCCTTATATCCCCTCTCTTTTCTTCTTCCTCTCTCTAACTCCGTCACCCCCCTCCTCTCCCACCTAGATCTTCCTCCTCTCCTCTCTCCCCTCCTCTCTCTCCCCTCCTCTCCTCACCTCTCTCCTCACCTCTCTCCTCTTTTCCCTCTCTCTTCTTCCTCCTCCGTCTCCCTCTCCAACAGGTTCCACCCTCCTCCCCTCTCTTCCCATCCCCTCCACTCCCACTCCCCTCCCTCACCTTTCCCACTACTCCTCTCGCTCCTCTTCCTCCCCTTCTCTCTCCCCCTTCCTCCTCATCTCCTCTCCTCTCTCCCCTATCTCTCTCCTCGCCCCATTTCCTCTATATTCTCTCTCTCCGTCTTCCTCTCCTCTCCTCTCCGCCCCCCTCTCTCTTCCATTCTCTCCTTCGTCCTCTCTCCCCCTCTACTCTCCTCCTTTTTCGTCCTCATGCACCTCTCTCTCCCGCGCCTTTTCTCCTCCCCTCTCCTCTCCTCTCCCTTTGCTTGGTGTCCCGTGTTGGCTATGGTACACACCCTCCGTAAGTGCCAATCATTTTGAATAGTTGTTGAAAAAGAAATCCCACATAATTTTTTATGAGAGGCAAATTAATTTAATCGGTATTCAATCTTTATAAGTACTCTTCATTGTTATTTGTGCGAGATTATAACTGTATATGACTTGTATTAAGCGATCAATCGTGAATTAAATACTCCATCAAGTGTGAACGGCATGCATAAGGCATGGAATCATTTCATAGTGATGACGCATTGCTTTGTTTTTGGATGATATGCACTTCTCGCTGATTTGGTGTAGGGGGGATGAGCTTAACTTGACAAACCGGACATTTTACGGCATCCTGTAAATTTTTCCGGGATCAATTTGAACAATTATAAGCAATTTGCGTAAGTTTTTTCTAACCTCACCAACCCCCCCCCCCCCCCCCGTAAACACACAATGCAATGTGCTCTCCACTGCAGCTTACGCGTGTACCCCCTGCCTGTCCTGATTCACGCCCGTTTGATCAGCACAACAGATATACCACCGTGCGTAGCCCATATATCTTGCGGCATGGATACCCATACTACTACTACTCTATCTGCTCGAAAAAAAAACAGCGGAAAACATCCAAACGTCACATATTCTTCACAACTCCTCCACAGATTTAGCATGTTTCGTCCCTGATTTCCATGCGAAAATCCCCAAAATTCCACAATCATGTTATTTTGCATGCAAATTAGGCTACATTTGAAGCCGATAATCGATTTTCACGAATGAAGGACTCATTTTTTTTCCGATAGGTAAAGGTAGATAAACTTCAAGTACTTTAAAAAAATAAAAATCAGAAAAACGTACATGATTTTCGGTAAAATATTAACCAACTGAATGTTTTTATATCCGATGAAATTGCATTCATCAAAGATCTGATTATTTTCACTTTAAAAAAACCCCAATATTTTCGTCCGATTCTATGCATCCCTTCAACATTTTGACGAGTCCTATTCATTTGTATAATCTGAATGTTGAATTTCTTACTATCGATCCATAGAATGCAGATTACCTGACCGCATCTGAAGTACATAGTCCCGATTTTTTTTTCCGAGGGAGTGGTCACTGAACTTTCGCGGTCACAAACCTTAGCTGGATCATAAGGGAAGCCATCTATTGAATGATTAATATTGTCGCATAAATCCGGTCTGTGTAAACATGCCCTCTCTACATGGAAGGTCCCTGAACGTATCTTTTTGTGGTATAATGCCATTGTCATAAGGGATCTAGGCCTAATTAAGCTTAGTTACGGCGTGATTGCGTCCCTAGATTAGAAATAGAAGAAAATGACAATAATAATAATAGATATGATGATAATAATGGGTGTTTAAATAAGATGGGACAGCACCCAAAATACTTTACAAAAATGCAAAATCGACTATGGCATAGTCTATAATTGAATTACGGACATTATGTACGTTGTTTTTGATTTCTAGGTAGGACCTACTATTCCATGTGATCTGAACATTATTTTGGGCACTTT
Source organism: Ophioderma brevispina (assembly GCA_023653785.1). Lineage (NCBI taxonomy): Eukaryota > Metazoa > Echinodermata > Ophiuroidea > Amphilepidida > Ophiodermatidae > Ophioderma > Ophioderma brevispina. The sequence continues at coordinate 11,536 of JAMKCH010068179.1, forward strand.
AAAAACTCGCTAAGTTGAATCCAGTTAGATCAAATGTAATACCCACTGGCTTTTTTTGGTTTCTTGTATTTTTATGAATATTTACCATTTAAGTTTTTAAATTTTGCTCTTTCAAACGATGCATTTGTTGCTTGCTCTCACATTGGTTATTAATTACAGTGAATGATCGATTTACTATGAATGTAACCTGAATGACACATTATGTAACGTAGTATATCTCACTTCATAACGTAAGTTACACAACATGCTACTCTCTACATGCTGAATATCGATCAGAATTAAATCATGTTGTCATGTTTCTGTGTAATACACTGATCATGTCAAATGAATTTGTAAGATTCTCCTTCAATGCTACAGGTATCATCTACGAAGTGAGTAATTTTCTGACAGTCGTTGAATAACTAAACCGACATAAAAAATAATTTCCGTTACATTAGTTTTTTTCTCATGGCAATTTGAGATGTAATGAATTGAATATCCTAATTAAAATACTCACCAAAATTCACCATCACAATTGTGTCGTAAGTATATCTGTCATGATTGCCAGATTATTTTCCTTTCAATATTTGGATTTGTGCTGTAAACTTGATTTGTATAAAGGGTAACGTAAGTTTCATAATTATCAACTTAAAACGCTTACGGTCCATGGAATCACACTTCTTGTTACTACTTACAAAAAACGCTATGCAGAAATACATACAATGAAGCAGTCTTTCTTGAATCAATTTGTTGGCAGTATTTGTTTTGACATAATTTGCCATATTTTCCCCAAAATTTTTCTTTTTTTATTTATTGATTATATTCTGTATATTTTCATTGCATTATCGTAATAGACAAAGAAGAGTACAATTCTATTCAAATGGAAACTAAAGAGACTAATAAAACAGTTTGCTGAATCGTTTCATTATCAAAAGCATAAGTGCGACGTTTTCATATCAGTACCTCTACGAACAACGTTTAATTTGAACATAACAATTGAAATACACACATAAATATGTTTCAGTATGATCAACACACGATTTCAATGACCCTTGCAAGGTAAGCATGATCTTGTGTGCACGAAACGTAAAGGAAAGAAGGGGTCGGTTGGGGCACGTTTTTTTTTTGAGGAGTTAGACACAATAATGTTAAATCAACAAATTGCGCGCTTTTTCAAAATCTCTAAAAACATTTTCAACTTTAACTTAAATACTTTAATGATTATTCTTGTTTTCTATGCTGTCTGTTTTCAGCAAAAATCACAACGGATAGTGGTGAAAATGGTGAAATGTTGGAAAAATGAAAAGTGGATCTTGGTCGGATGGTTTATCTTTTTAAAAAGAAATTAAAAAAAAACAAAAAAAATCAGAAAGTAGGAAGGTTTTTTAAGGTTCGCTTTGGTTACGGCAAACAAACATCTTTGTTTGGACCTATATCTATCGTTCAAAAATCGTAATTGGGTACACAACCTTAATAACAACCCTATTTCAACACTCTCTACGAACCAAGTTTCGCATCAGGATTTAAGTAATCTCAAGTCTCCTCATTAAAGAACTATAAATTAAACTTTGTACAATATGGTATGCGTAGGCCGTGTGTCAATATCAATCTCAAACCATAAACTTTGCAATCACTTTTGAACATAGTTTTAACACACCGTATTATTGTTAATCTTGATTCTCCAGATTAATGAGATTAATGCAATTCTCGGACATATGCTAATATATTTTGTCTATATCATGCCAGCCTGGTATTTTGTTATGATAAAGAGCCTCTTTGATAGACGATTTAGGGGCTCATCTTGATAAGATCATCTTGTACGGCCATGTCAAACGAAGAGATAATAAGACACCGTGAGTTACAGTTGTTAGTAATATGCCATTATAAGATGGACTTACGGAACATTTTAAACTATGTGTAACAAGTAATTCCGAAAATAATAACATACTCCCCATTCGCAAAAGTGTATTACCTTTATAGATATTCAAAATAATAAAAACATGGATAATAAATAAAACACTTCTATGTACAAGAAACACGGTGAGGGAATTCCTAGTTTATTTATAAACCTGCGT
>JAMKCH010068186.1:0-48367 GCA_023653785.1 Ophioderma brevispina
TGGAGGATCCAGTATCCCGGGAGGCACATTGTCACAAATTTGTAACGTAATGGGTTTTCGTACCGTACTGGGTCACAACAGATGTTGAGTTAGTGGATGGAACAGGATCAAGAACGAATCTTGTTTTTGCTGGGGATAACACTAGCTAGATCAGGGTTGTAACCTTTCTTCCAATGGCCGCTACAAAATGATGGCGGCCCCCCAGCTAGGGTCTTATTGAAGAGAAGTACAGGTTGAATGTTCCAACCCATTCTTTGACAGCTTTCCGTCCGTTATTGGTTTCATTGTAGTCCATTGGGTATATGGCTGTTGAAATCGCCAATGATGAAGACATGAGGTTTTTTGGTGGGAAATTCCCGAGATTGAAGTGAGAGTGCTTGAAAGCTTTGAAGTCTGCTGATGGAGGTTTGTAGATGGATGTAAACGATTCAGAGCCGGAGCTCAACTGGTGAGGACTTCAATGGTGTCAGGCAGACATTGATGTTTCTTCTACAACGGTGCCTGTTTTCACATATGATAGCACTTTCATAACCGTGGATGTGCGTGTGTGGTCTCTCGATGCAAGGACCATTCCTGGTTGGGCGACCTGATATTATCAGGCCTCTGGGCGTTTCCTGCAATAGGACATAGGCATTCGCATTGGAATTGTTTACATATCAGCAATTGGATGTGACTTTTTGCATTAGCAAATTCCCTCCACATTACATTCAATGAACCTATAGTCAAGGCAGACCTTAGATAAGGCCTACGCTGGCCTCTAGTCATGATGTGGGAATAGTTTGAGACAGATGGTGATAGAATAAAACAGTGTGAGTGGTGGGTTAGAAGAATTAGGCCTAATTGGACGAGCAGTTTACTGACAACGGGGCTGGGAGAAACAACAGGACAAAAGTGGAATAGGTAGGATTTTTGACTAGGGGGGGGGGAAGTGCAAATGGTCGCGTGGAAAAACGGGTAGGGCCAGGGGCCCGCCTTTGGGTGTCCCTCCCTCAGGGGCCGAAGTTTGGTGGGGTCCAGGGGTGAATTCCCTCGGAAAAAAAGTTTGGTATAATGCTTAAATGTCTTCTGAAGGCTAATTATTGTTACGATTTTGTAAATGTACTTGTTGCACCGAGACATTTGAACTTTAAAACCTACACTTCGCCGGCAATCCCCTTAAAAATGTTATAAATCATTGTTAGAGTGTAATGTGTACAGTGGTTTCCTTGGGGGTTGATATCTGGTTTCTTTCCGCTATGATTTGTTTTAGTTTTAATAAGTGTAATTTAGGTGATGTTCCTTGCACGTTTAGCATGTTTTGAAAAATCGTTCATCACTGTCCAGCAGTATTGTAAGACGCGTTAATTTCGCCATTCGCCAATTATTTATTAATATATGAACTTGATTTTTATTGTACAAATCACTCATACTCGCATTCCAATGGCTTATTATATTCAATGATGTGCTGGACCAAAATAAGAAATGGATGATTGATATAGACCTAACATTTAGGATTATTGACTGTAACCTAATCATTGACATACTCTCTGATGCAAAAAGAGTGATTTTCACTGACTTACACAGCCCGATCTTAAATGAGCGAAATTTGGAAAAGGAATATTTTGAAATTATCAGAAAGTTCAATTTACCAAAATTATTCTTCAAAAGTTGTGTGTACAATATCACTCTTTTTTTTTTTTGTAGTGACCATGTAGTCACTCTTTTTTTTTTACAAATTTCAGTCTTTGTACATTTGAAAGTATTATAGGTCAATGTAAAATAATCTTGGAAGAGTGTCACGGATGCCACGAATCATCACCTTAATGTTGCTTTGTTTTGTTTTGTTGTTAACTTTCTTTTTTTGCTGTAGTTGAGGTAGGCGCCGTGATCTTATTGAATGAAATGGTGCGGTATGTTTTAAAAATCCTATGTTGTATGTATGTATGTATGTATTATGTAGTATGTATGGTATTGATATGTATGTATGAGAGTTGATGTATTGTATGTATGTATGTATGTAGTATGTATGTATGTATGTACTGTATGTATGTATGTATGTATGTATGTAGTATGGAGGTAGTAGGTTATTGTATGTATTGTATGTATGTTATGTAGGTATGTATGTATGTATGCTAGTATTGTTATGATAGTATGGATTGTATGTATGTATTGTATGTATGTATGATGTATGTATGTATGTATGTATGTGTGCTTGCATGATGCATGGAATTAAGTTAAAGGTGCAACGAGAGATTTTACAATAAACAGGTGTCCTAAAAAATGTGAAAATGTTGTGTGACTTTCTATCAAAAACATCCCCATCTGAAATGATTAGGCTGAGGATCATTTCTTTGGTACAAAAATTGTGAGATTTCTAATTTTGTGTAGGAGGAAATACTAAATTCAGCCTATGTTTTATATTGAAATTAATCAAATCAAAATCGCCTTTTGCTTTCATTTTCAAGGGATTCCTGTAGCCAAATACAAGGTAAGAAATGTAAGAAATCTACTGGTTGTCTTATCACTCCATACGACACTATATTATGGTGGTCCCAAAAAATCTCTCATTGCGCCTTTAACTTTTGTAACCAATCTGAATACATGATTTCATTTGATTTTTTCTGTTCATTTCATTTTCATTTTGATATATATTTTTCCAAAGGCATCACATTTACTGACGGTACTGCAACATCCACCGACTACGCCAATTCACCACTAACAGTTTCTTTCTCGTCTTCTAACAATTCACCGCAAACTGAGTCTGCTCTTGTCAACATTGTGGATGATAATTGCTACGAGGAATCTGAGACATTTAGTGTGAACCTTTATTTCCTTCAACCGGCAGCCTGTAGTTCAACAGGTTCTGTGACACAAGTTGCAATCACTCTGACGGACAACGATTGTACGTATCTGCCAAAATTTTCCGTTGATTCAATCTCTCTGTAAGGTAATTATGTAGAAAGTGAGTGTCATTCTTGCATCTGTTTCGCTGTCTGTATTATCCTTTGCTGAATCTTGAGTAAAGATTTATTTCCTTGGCTTCATGGAGGTGTGCTGGGTCCTCTCCTTGGGAAATCTGTGAGTAGGCCTTTATGGAAGACAGAAGTATATGTAGTCTGGTAAGTTTTAAACAAACAACTAAACAATTAAGGGCCTAAAACTGAGCCCTGGGGAACCCATGACTGGAGGGAAATGATTCGATAAAGATATATGAATAACTTTATCAAATGCTTTGCTCCACTCTTCGAAAATGACATCAATATCAGGAGGCGCCCTTTTATCAAGGATTTTACCCCAGCGATTACAAATTGAACTGAAGGGGGCGACGCATGACCTAGCAGAAACAAAACCATGCTAACGTTTAGATATCAGAACAACATCGTAGAAATAATTTTCCTAATTACCTGTAACCACGTTCTCCAACATCTTGCCTGCCACTGTTAAACATAAAGAAAGTGGATGGTAATTATCAACACTGACTTTCTTCTAGTAATCCGGAATTTGTAACAGCATTAAATGATTGACTAAACAGAATGTAACTTTGCCAACAGTTAGCTTCAGCATGTGCTGGGAATTTGACCAGATTTTAGGCGGTTGATGAGCTCCAAAATCTGATTAACACGTGTACTAACAGGTGTCATGTGGGAGCCAATGTGTTCATCACAAATTCATTATTAATATTCGAGTCTAAGTCAGTGAGGTTTGATGCAAAAAATATTGCTACGTATTTTAAATGTATCAGTAGCGAAGATATCGGCATATTGAAATATGTAACCCTTTTGTAGCCTTGAAGTACGAACAAACGACAACCACTGGGCACCATTTCGCCATCTGCAGGAAGAACCTTGAATTGGCAGCAAATTATGGATAGGAGCATTTACACAAGAGTTCGATCAGGTTCGATTCTCTCTTTACAATATCAATGGCCTTGCAAGAGGTGAAAGCATTGTTATGTAATACCATCATTTATTCCAATGCCAATGCAGTTCAAGTCTCTACCTGTACATGGGAACCTTGCAAAGAGTCAATTGTTGCCATTATCATCCACAATATCTCTCAAATAGTCATTATAATTTCTTTTGATCTAACACTTTATTTCTACATAGCTTCATTATTTGAGACTCAGCTCTCTGTAAACTACTAATTTCACAGCTCAGGTCCAATGGGACGTTGACTCCGATACCATGTCCATTACAGAGGGAGACAGACCTACGAAGATTGTCATCGACAGAATTGGGGTGGTACAAATGCAATCTAAGACTGTTGGTACGCTCTTAGTTTAACATAAACACATTTATAATAAATGCGCGATAATAAATTTAAAAAGGTATTTGTTGCAGTCAGAAATACCATTTAAACACAAACAATGACGGCAATAATCAATACACCCAATAATACCCTTAAACTATACTGTTTATACTTATACTTATTCTAATTATGTCCACTATGGCGTGGCGACTAATGTCCGGATTTAAAAGAAGCGTTGCAGTCCAACGATGATATATCCTCACAGTGAAGACTCCAAAATGGCAACAGGCAGTGTCAAAGTTCTACAATAAAAATCCATGAGAATCTTCTTCAGTAAATATATTCCTTTTTCGGAGCACACCTGAAGATAACATTGTCCAGCAGGTCAAGACGACAAGGTTCTATGGTTCCCTTGGCGGGATATGTAAAACTATCACCACGAATTCCATCTGTCGCAAATATCCAGTTTTAGGACCACAATTTGGAATCCTATTTTGATTCCCAGGACTTTTGGTTTCAAGGATGACAGCAGACTAAAATCTTGACGCTCACGTGGTATCTAAAATACCAATCCTAGTACTGCACCAATTGCTCCATCACTGCAGATCAAAATTACTGGCCAAGTTTCCAAGCAACAACACTATTTATATATTTCTCTAGTTAGGTTTCCCGATATGTAATAATAGGCTATTGGCAGTAGCAACATGCAAAAAACATAGCCTAACATTGTCCAATTAGTGGCAGTGGATAGTTCATGGTACTGAGAGACAGTTTCTTCTGGATGATCGTTGTGAGGGCTGTAGTAGCAAATCACTGTTGTTTCGGGATTACCCATTAGTGTAAGCTTCAGGATACGCTCGTTACAGTTCGTTACAGTTGACAAGGTGGCACATGACTTGAGAGCCTGTGGTCTTTTTGATAAAAGAAACTCCACACCTCCTTTACCTGCATTTTTCTTGTTCTTCCAGGCGGAGGCTGTAATAAGTGCATAGTCATGGATATTCACCCGTAGTAGAGGCGTTCACTGTGCACAATACAGTATTCTTGTATGCAGATGAAATACATGACATGACAGATTACATGACATGACATACAGTTGATCGTGTCTGGACGTTATATTTGGTGCTAATAAAAACAGCTTTACGTCTAGGTTTGGACCGTCCAGTAGGCTTTAAGACCAACCAGCCATGTGTACTGGTAGAGACCAATGTTGACATAGGAGCCACAGACTTCGAATCAGGGATTTAACCCAGGTGCTACGTTGTAAACAACTCAGGATCCAGGTCGCCAGCACCCTTTTGGGGGAAAGTTCCTTAGCCTTCGTCTTTCACGGTGACACTCTGAATGGCAGCAGGTGCCTAGCCTTTTCTGTCAAGGATCGTCTCTCACCTTTTTCGCAAACACGAACTAACCTTCAGGTACTATTTCACCATAGTTTGGTTGACCTAATACCTATGGACCTATTTAACTCAATGAAGAATCACTCTTTAGACTCCAGTGGAATCTGCATGGCTCTTCCTGTGGTCTCCTGATTTTGCTGGCTTTCTGACGATTGACTGTTCAATCAGAGCCACTCAGAGCCACCGGCTACCAGAGCCACTTAATAATGCAGCTCGTTCGTCTGGTCCACAGTGTCCATATTGTAGTTTAATATAATGTGATAATCATCAGCAAATGCAATCAATATTTACAGAATCATTGTCATCACATCTCTCCACTACAATGATGACGTTTAGATAACATCTAGCAATTCAGAGTAACGTTTTAGGCGGTGATTGAAACTGAAAACGTAACATAACCTGTTCAAGATGACTACGAAGTCGAAGGAAACGAGACCTTTATACTCACCTAGAAGACCCTCCATCTGGAACTCATGTCCTAATGGAAATAGAGGTGACAGATAGACTCAACATTCAGGTTAAGGATAATGATGGTAAGCCGAGAGTTACCGGTTTGAAATTGAAAAACGAGATTTTGTAGAAGATATCTAAGGGCATATCAATAAAAACGCTACAAAACTTCGACCCAATTTTTGTGGTAATTGGTAAAAATTACAGTCAAAATAATTAATGCAATCTTAAAGCGCATTTCTCACTATTTCCAACTATGGTAATTTGTTCATGTGCGGTCATGGGTAACGAGTAATCATTGTTTTTGCACAAGGACAAAGTCAGGTTGGGACCAAGTTTCAAGTAATGCTAACACAAATCCCTATTAATTTTCCCTCTTCTGCTCACTTCAGGCATGCAATTGTGAATGGGATTATGCAAGTGGAATGGGTATTGGTATTGAAACTTGGTCCCCAGCTGACTTTGTCCCAGGGTGCAAAATCAATGATTAATCGGTTATTCATGACCGCAAAACCCCATGAATACAAATTACCTATCATTGGTAAGAGGGGATTTGTGGCTTTAAGATGGCACTAGTTTATTTTGAAGAATTTTACACAATTACCAGAAAAATTGGAAGAAAGGAAGTTTTTTTGCGTTTTTTATGATACGCCCCTCTCAAGAGTGGCTAAAGTGTGACCAATGTCTCTAGAGAAATCTACGTGGCATGGCTGAGCTTTCGATATGACATCAGAACAAATGAGCATTTCATTACCCCATTTTTTGTCCCTGTAGAGTTTGGGTTCGTCCTGTATTATTATCATGTTATCATTAAAGTCTGACTCAGATTTCGAAAATTATTTTTGTGTGAATAATGAAACGGGTCAAACTAGCAACTAAAGATAATAACCTAAATGCACAATTCCGAAATTTGAGATGTGTATCGGATTTTTCGTTTTGTGCAGTGAGTAAACATTAGGTGTAGCATTACGTCCCTTGGATACGGGTCTATAACAAAATTCCGGATCCGGAGTGTATAACAAAGTTGTGATTTTCCTATATGAAAGGAATTCGATTAAGCTTAGCAATTTCACACAGTATTAGTATATGGACAGCATTATGTCCATGCAAAAAACACATTTTTGGGGAAATTGAGGTCGCCCTCCTCAGGAAATCTGAAGTCGGCCTTTAAGTAGACCTGGATACTTGTATTTATCATTGGGTTAAGAGGCTAATTACTGTATTCCGTATTGCGTACTAGAAAATTGCTACCCACGCATGTATTCCCGTCTTGCTTGAGATTACACCAGTGTTTTTTAACTTTACCGTCATAAACATTTGATGCAAGATCTTGTGTATCTGTGGAAGAGATACCTTCTGGCCAGCGTCTTCTAGGAAGCACACCACATATTGCCTTTCGATAAACATGCAACATGGGTCCCGACAATCTAAAACAATTTTATCTTGATACACTAATTGTCTTCCTATGTTTTTCACGTACAAATAGTTCGTAAATATTTTAGAACAAAAATAAGCAACATAACATTTTCTTTTCAGCTGATACTCGTGGAAGCAGTGAAATACATGGTCGATGAAATGATGGTCAGTTTAATGTGCTTAGAAAGAACAGGCGATAAAACTACTTCGAAAACTGTTGGTAAGTTTTTATTTTGCACTAGAAGAGGTTTACTTTTTTCCATTCTTGTTCTTTTTTCTTGTTCTTGTGAGCGTGGCCTAGCGGTTAGGGTGCTTGCCTGTGGCGCAGATCTATTCAAAAACTCCCGGTGTGAAGCAGATATAGTCCGGTAGGAGCCATAGTCCGGGGCTCATAGAACTATAACGGAATAAAGCGGTGAAACTAATGTTCGTGAAGAGACAACTGAATCGATTGCCTATTGTTCACCATTGTTCCCGAGTTTTTTTTTTTTTTTCTATGATACGTCGACATGTTACTTCTACACCGGGTTCGAATCCCGGTGGGGTTCACTTGCTGTGGGATTATTCGGGTGCTCCAATTCTGACGAATTTAATCTGTATACGAGCTATTGATTAATACAGAAAACCAGCTCTCCCCCATGGTTCACTTGGAATTGGGCAAATAATCATGAAAGCATCCCGTCCCTCGGAGGGGACTTAAGCCGTCGGTCCCGTGTACGAGAGTCACACTGTACATGTACATCGCAGTCAGTGTGGAATAAGAGTAGGGTGTAAACCCCTGACTGTTCCCAATCCGCCCCCTGTCTCAAAAAAGCGGGCCATGTTAGGAGCGTCCGTATCACGCGGCCCCGAATCAGCTTACTGAGTTGAATAAATCCTGACACCACCACAAGCCATTACTAATGACTTGTGGACACGCTAAGAAAAAGAATTTCTTGTTCTTTTCGGGTTTTTTTAAGCAGAAATACATTTTGGGGACTTTCGAAATTTGCCACGTTATGCCATTTGAATTACTTTGCTGCAGCCTTAACACCGGTTCTGCTCGGTCGGAACCGTGTGTTATTTTCCTAATCAATGAAAGATAAATTTTGAAGCCGCTCATTTTACATTTGTCTTCCGTTTATTTCATGAAAGAAATAACGTCTTCTGATGTTGATGCTCGAATCGGCCAAGACTTCAGGGCCTTTAACCAAATTGCCTTCGTACCGCAGCAGGCGGAGTCTTGTGCCAGTGTAAACATTCTTGGGGATAGTGATGTAGAGGATACTGAGACTTCACTCTGACTATATCCGAGGGACAAAGCATTGCTATGGTAGTCCAATAAGCCACGGTGACTTCAATGATGATGATGGTAAGTTTACATAGTAAGATGTGTAAATCTATATAATTATAGTATATGGGATCTGGACCACATTTGTTAACCTTAAAAAAGAAATTAACCCACAAAATCCCAAATTATGGCCCCCAAGGCTAGAGTTCAAAAACCCCCAAGAGAGCCTAATTGGAGGACATAAAATAAGCCTGTAGTGTGAGAGGCCAAAGACCTTAGCTACCATTAGAGGGTTAGCTAAAACCAAGGGTAAAATCCACAACATACATTAGATGATATCGTGATTATTATTACCGTTAAAATCGTGAGGTCGAGCCCTGCTGTGACCAAAGTGTTTGTATCCTGCCTCGTCGACCAAACGACAATCAGAGAGCTGTTATTACAATCTAAGTGCTTGATAGGGTGTGCGCCTTCGTCAGGGGAGGCTTTGCCACCTCGATGAAGCGAAATTATTGATGATTTCTCTGAATTAGAGTGGGCAGCGTATAATTAATTGGCAATCGCGCCGTGAGCGTCCTGTAGGGTGGATAAGTCGCGCGTTATGAATGGACATTGTTCTTTATTATTTTATTAACATTAATTTACAGTTTACTATAGGCTGGGAAGATCTTCCTCTCGTTTACTGAGGGGGATGCACGGTTCCTTGGTGAATCCAACCAATTGGCACTCGTCTCTGGCAGTGCGTTATTCTTCTTACTGTAAGTAGTAATTTAAACCTAACAATTCTTATAGTATTCAAAACACAGTATAAGTTCTCAAATATGAGCCAGCCAGAGGTGGGTTTTTGTTAAAACGATCTTCTGGCTGCTTCACTGAATTGTGCAAGCGTCATTGTATGTGCAGTGTTGTGCCAACAGGAACACATCAAGAGTGTTCCCATTGCCTGTGGTGCTGGTAAAACCCAGGTAGTGTCAGATCTGCTTCCAGGCAGTCCCAATTCTGCAAGGAAATATTAGATCAGACCCGGTTTCAATCTGTTGAGACATCGCCATTCAGCCCATGAGAGGATGCTCACCGGTGTTCAATATCACCGTAGATGTTACGTTGGTTGGTCTTTCTTTTTTTCACAAGGCGGACTATCTTAAAAACTCCTTATAGACCTGTTTCAAAAAGCGTTGGACTTTGTTTAAGAAAACTCTCGATTGTATTTAAGGCGGTTAGTAGCTTGTCTCTGTCCGGACAAGGGTTGCTTAAATACATTAGGTAATTGGGAAGCTAGCTCTTGCATGCTCGCTACACTAACACGGATGTCTGGTGGAGCAATTCCTGCTAGGATTAGTTCTCAGTTGGAGTTGGGCAAGACATCCTGTGATAAGCCGGCCGGAGGCCATTTAATTTAAACGCTGGATCAAGCTTCTTGGCATTGGTTACCCTTTCCCATACGGGCCGCTCTCTGCACATGATTAGCATAGGGCACGTGCCGTCGATCTTAAGGTATGTGGGTGAGCACCCCATTTGTGAAGGTGAAGTTTGTTCAGATGTTATTGCGTGAACATACGTACTCTTCGTTCTTCTTGATGTGGGTTTTATAGGAGAGAGTTGCGGATTGCTCCAGGCGTGTTCCAGACCAGGTTACTTTAAGGATGACGTTTGGCTTCAACTGGGCATGGATGGATTCCACATAAGGGGTTTTCCTCATAATAAGGCGTGAGGTAATCCAAAGTTTGGAGATTTTTGCGCTAATTCCAAGATCGTCTGCATAGATAAAACGACAGGTTCCTCAACTTTAGGGTGGTCGTGGTTTAGATGTTGAAAATGAGAGGTTTACGAGCCACACGCCCTTGGGGTAGTCCATTCTTAGCCTACGCCATCACCTTTCTTCACTCCTAGCGGAACAAAGAACACCCTGTTGCAAGCAATCCTTTGATGAGCCCAGTCAAGGGATGCCCTTGGTGAGTTTCAAAATCTTATGGAGTAAGCATCTGGATGAACAGGTCATGAGTTACTGATAGATCGACGACAAGGGAGCTCCGGTACCAAACCAAGGCGTATATTAGATGGGAAATTGTTTTAGGATCCGGAGCGAAGGAAAGTTTCCTGTTTTTAGTAAAAAATAATTATAATCATTTTTTAGTGGTGATGACCCTTAAATCAAATTTGCTAATCGGTCTATGGCCCTTATTCCTAAGTTCATCTATGTCCCTATTGATAGGTTTTAATTTATCTTTTTATCCCATCTTTCTATGATTAATCGTTTTTGTGTCGCCTGAACGAATGTTCATGGAGACACATACTAGTCCAAATTTCTGTGTGTGTGTCCGTCCGTATGGCTTGGTTTTAAAACCTTTTTTCAAAATGCCTGAAGGCTAGACGGTATGCCCGATTTACTTCAAACTTGGTAGGATGATAGAGTGAGGTGCCGCAATATCATGTGTAGCTTTTGGCTGCATTATTTGCATATTCATGAATTTTAATTAGCTTATTTGCATATTTTTCAGACATTTCGGTTAACTTTTAAATGCTCTGCTGGCTAAACGCTGTCCCCGATCTACTTCAAACTTAGTAGGTTGATAGAGTGAGGTGCCACAATATCATGTGTAGCTTTGGGCTGTATTATTTGCATATTCATGAATTTTAATTAGCTTATTTGCATATTTCCAGACATTTTGGTTCACTTTTTTTAAATGCTCTGCTGGCTAAATGCTATGCCCGATTTAATTCACACTTGGTAGGGTGATACAGTGAGGTGCCACAATATCACGTGTAGCTTTTGGCTGCATTATTTGTATATTTATGAATTTTAATTAGCTTATTTGCATATTTTTCAGACATTTCAGACTTTTTTTTTAATCCTCTGTTGGCTAAACGCTATGCCCGATTTTCTTCATTATCATGTTTTGAGGAGTCCAAGTGTGTGAAAAATATCGGATCCAAAACATGATCATGGTAAAATTGGATGATTTTCGCCCAATATTAATTGGTCTCGCTACGAGTTTTAAAATATTGGGCTCGACTGCGTCTCGCCCAATATTTTTTCAATTCATAGCTCGACCAATTAATTTGGGCTTAATCGATCCAATTTTATATCAAACTTGGTAGGTTTATTTGCATATTCATGAATTTTAATTAGCTTATTTGCATATTTCTCAGACATTTCGGTTAACTTTGTTAAAATGTTCTGCTGGCTAAACACTATGACTAATGATTTACTTCAAACTTGGTTTTACTTTTTGAAATGCACTTCCAGCTACAAAACATAGATAACTTCTCTCTAGTGCATTGTTCTTTCTAATCATCAATGCCAAACTTCATCATAAAGCAAGTGATCGCGCAATCAGGCGACACTTGTGGTTCGAGAAATCCTGCGCGCAGCGAAGAAATATCGTTAAAGAGACACTGGCACATTTGAAAAATAGTGCGCCCTCAAGATTTTTCAAAATCGATATTTTTGTATGGTTGTAAAGCTTTTATATACAAAAGTCCTCACCCGAAATGATTAAGACCAAATCAGCTTCCTTATGGGTAAACAGAACGATTTTGTAATTTAGCGTCGCCGGCGACGCTAAATTCAGCAGACGACGAAAATGGCGTTTAACACAAGAACACGCATGTTTCCCACGCTATGCACACTGTTTGACCGGTCTATAACCTTTGTGGTTTCAATATCAGTGAGTACGAGTCAAAAATATTCATATAATATACACATTTGTTGATTAAAGTTATGGAAAACTTAAAAGTTGGCCTACAAATTACCTGGATGTCTTTATCCTCATATCAATGTCCTATCTGTTTTGGGGTATGATATTTTATGTGTAAAATATATCTCTGTTCTTCCAATGGCCTAGACTATCATTTGAGAGCAAATTGAAGAAATTTCATATTTTGTGAAAATGTGCCAGTGCCGCTTTAAAAATTTACTTTTGAGATATCGGCAATTTTGTCTACATGTAGAAACACTGTTTTTTATTTTTTTTATTATATTTTAGAAATGCTATTTAAAAATTATTATCAATTACAAAATAAGCACTTGAACTTTCATTCATAATTGTGGAAATTAGAGGTCAAAAGCTGAATTACTTTTGAGATATAAATTTTAAAAATGGATAAATTAAATATCGCAGCTTGAGAAATCAATAAATATATAAGAAATATCACGAGGAATTTCAAGTTGGGAAGCGACATTTTCGACCTTAACTTTTGAACGGAAGCCCCGATTTTTGTCAATGAAAAACCAAGGAAATGTATTTTTCCTTATTTTAAATTTTAAATATTCATTTTTAGCCCCTCCAACCCCATATTCCCTCTTAACCCTACTACCAGTAAAATCCCAAATTTTAAAATCAATTACTTGCAGTATGTTCTCTAAAAAGGCAACGCTTAACTGGGGAGCATCAAGATATCTTTTCAATCCTTCGCAATTTACGGAAACGTAATGCAACCCATGACGAGTGACCTGGGTTGACCTGCAGTAAATCGATTAGAATGCAGCAGGATTGTGGGGGACATTGCAGTAAATTTAGCATTAACGGACCTTATTTCAAATTAAGCGAGAGTTCTTGCATATTTCTATGGGAGTTGATATTAATTAAGAGTTCAATCCCCGCCATGTACAGATTAGGCCTTTGTTGCATACAAAACATATTGTCGCCATGGTAAAAATGTTCTACACAAAACAATCTTACTGGAATCTATGAATCAGCTCTATGGTCTTACGCCGCAGGCCTATCAAGATCGCTTAGCTACTAGATTGCGCCACATGCCTATAAATTTACTAATCTAATATTTAGTTATTTAATTTGTTTTTATATATATATAACTCGCTAGCGTCAGCAACCGGAGCCCTTAAAGAGGGCAGGGCTTGAGAATGAGGGAAATTATGGGTATAAAGTGTTAACTAGCTTGCGCCGCCGTCCTATAAATTAATAATTTTATGACTATTTATTAGCTTTTCCTGAATATTGCATAGATTTTAGGAATATTTCTGATGGTAATTTATGAAATTCAGATTTTTGAAACCTCGGATACCTTTCAAAAGTGAAAAACTGACACCATAGAATGTAAAACACAAAAAAAAACCATAAAAACTGTACGAATTTAATGAATATTTATGAAATTTTATGAATATTTATGAATTTTTATGACATATTTGAGATTTTACGAATATTTATTTAGATTTTCTGACTCTTTTGAGCATTTATATGCCATATTAATGAGTTAATTACATCAATATTCATGAGCGGGGTGCGCCGCCAGGCCAGTGATCTATTCGTTACAGTGACTTAGGGTTAGGGCGACAAGCCCAGTGATCTTCCCGCCCCAGTGATTTAGGGTTCGGGCGAAATCCCCGTGATCTACTCGTTCCCGTGACTTAGTTATGGCAAACCGAGTGATTTATTGCCCCAGTGACTTAGGGTTAGGCGGAAAGCCAGTGATCTACTCGCTCAATTGACTTAGGGTTATGGCGAAAGCCGAGTGATCTACTCGGCCCCGTGACTTAGGGTTCTGGCTAAATCGAGTGACTACGCGCTACAGTGACCTTAGGATTAGTGGGTTAGGGTTAGAGTTAGGGTTAATCCAACCCTAAAACCCTAACTATAAACCCTAAACCTAAAAAGAACGTGCTATAAGAACCAGACGCGTCCAGGAGAAGTAAACATATCGAGAACAAGGGCGAGTGGACAACCCTAACCCTAAACTAAATCCTACTAACTCTAACCCCAACCCTAATACCGAATAAACTAAATATGTAACGGAATAAAGCAATACTTAAAACATTTAACATCGTTACAAACGAGGACGGTCAGCGTGGTAAACGATGGTTCCGCGTTTATACATTGAAAAGTCAGGTGGTGTGTCCTCGGTTATAGGTGAAAACAAACGCACCCCCCCCCCCACACACCACACACACGTATTGAAATGAAATTATGGTTTTCATTGTTGTGTTCACTCCTGTTTTAATCATACCAATGAGGAGCAAATGCACTATGGTGAGGAAGATATAATAGACAGGGGAAATGGCGGGCAAGGAAAGGGAGAGAGAAAAAGAGAGACATTATACTCCTGCACATTTGATAATCATTCAGACAAACAATCGTTAATATAACAGGTTATACACAAATATATACGTTATGCTTCGTACAATGTTGTTCATGGCTGCTATCAACTCTTGTTATGTTACAGGTATCACGTCATTTGCCCTTCATCATCGCTGGTGAAGATTTCCTACTAGAGTCTACAAGCTTTATCATACCTGTATTGTTCAGTTCGATCCCTATTATGATCATATCAATAGACGATGATGAATATGAAGCCAGCCAGGTTTTTACTGATTTGAGTCTGATTTTTCTGGCATCAACTGCTGTTATTTCACAAGCCTTAACCACAATTACCATCACTGAAATGACCCTCTTCCAACTGACGTGAATGACGGCAAGTGATTACGATTACAGTATTTAAATGTTATAACCGTAAAAAACCAATGCTTTAGTAAACTTAAGGGCTGGTAATCTACAGGTAACCTCCAACCTCCCACTGGGACTGCACACTTTCAATAACTCATGCTGGACTTCTCATCTTGTTGTTCCGAAATACCTTATAATGATAAAACAACAATGAACATAATTAAACAAACACTCACATTTTCATCAACAAAAAGGAGGTTCACGAACCTCTTATCTCGCCTAAGTTTTGAGGTAACATTTACGTATAAACGTTTCATATTTAAATTTTCTATATGGTCCTCTAGCCATATACTAAATTAGTGATGTTTTTTTTTTAAATATAAAATGATGAAGAATTACTGTTTTACCACAATTTGCTGGATGGAAGTGGTCCCTTGGATACAAATTCCTACTATGTCACGTTACTCCTAGTTGTCCACTTAAAATCAACGTGACGAAGTTTGAGTGAATATTACAATCATTTACATGAAATTTTAAGAGCAGGGACATATTTGACCATTTGATTTCACCCTAACCTCTCGAGTGACTCGCTGTTTCAATATTTTAAGAAAGTGAATAGATGTTTTGGTGTTGTATTTTTTTTTTATTATTTTTTGAAAACTGATCTTTGACGCTCATTCTCAACATTCCATGAACCATTCTCTTAAAAGAATTCTTATTGGCGTATCAATTTCAAGTAGAAATTTCAGACTCGAGAACTTAGTATTTGTTTGAAATTACTTCATTTTGACTCAAAATTCATATTACCTTTGACCTCCAGATCCTGTATTACTTTATTATCAGTACCCTCCCAAACTACAAATTAAACTGCTGCCGATCACCATCACTTTTCATTGTCTTTGTTACAGCTCTAATATTATTATCCTTATCTCATCATTATGTCATATTAATCATCATTATTAATTCTTTTATATCTCATTATTCTCTAATTATATCATCTTTACACCATTATTAATTATTAACTTCATGTATATTCCATAGAAGTGGTGCCGGAGCCCTGGAATGGTGGGGCCATCGCCGTTTATCACTGTGCAACGGAATTAATGTTGCATCTTTGTCTTCGTTGGTGCCATAAACTTTGTAGCATAACGGGTATTGGGAGCTAGAGCAGCTGGAGCAGCCGGAACACCGGACAGGTGTGTCGATTGCTGTCAGCGCTTCTGGAATTCAGTTGCCAGCACAGGTTTTTCGAATACGAGTGGCCCTACGGGACTTTCCCGATTATGAAATGATTTGGGTTTCTATTGGGTAAGTTAACATTTTTCCTTAAATCATCTTAAACAAGCAAACTATCCGATCAAGAACTGGCGATCGACCAATCAGGCCACGTGTGGTCCACTTGAAACGCGCATGACTCGTGATCATTAGACTGTTAAAATCGCGAGTTCGAGTCCAACTGTGGCCAACGTGTTTGTGTCCAGGCAAGATCTTAATCGCAATCACCTCGACCCCAGCGAATCTGGGGAGCCTGTTTTGGGAACTTTACAGTCGAGTTCTGTAGAGGTTTGTGGCGCTGGCCGCTGCCGGCCTATAACCGACATGATTGTGACGATTTCCTGATGGCAGTGTAATAATATTAGGCAACAGCGGCAGTGGGGCGAACCTTCGTGCCGGAGTCTGCGCTTTACATGGTCCAGTTTTATTATTAATCTACCATTTATAGCTTCTCTTGTGTCTGTTGTTGTCCCATTGTTGTACGTCGAGGAGAATATTGGGTTAAGGATACCTACAAGAGTTTTTACGAAAAATCTCGAATCCTGCCTTGTTTTGTGAAAACCCACGAGGAGCTTTGGTCACATTAAATGCACATTTTAGGATCTGGACCTCTTATAATGTTGGTGTTGCCGACAAGAAGTGAGGGTTCAGAACAAATCATGCTTCAAACGACATGTTTTGCACATGGGTCACACCGGTGCATGCTTCTTAAATTAATTTGAATCCTTGTTAGAAGTATTTTACTGCTCTTAGATCTTCTTCGGTTTAGGCTAGTAGGGTGCGATTGTTTATTAAAATCGCTGGCAAGAGTAGGCCTACTTACCAAAAGTTTTCGAGTAGTGAAAATGACAAGTGCTAGCCTGACACGCATGTGACACGTATTTTGCAACACATCGTGATTTCTATTGTTCATATAACCAGTGCATGTTGTTAATTGAGCTCCTGACATCTCCGCGGACACTTTGGTACAATCGGCGGGATTTGTGCTTCAAGTCAAATTATTGTCGCGGCGCGATTTGGGTAGAAAAAAAATTAATATTTGATTTTGTAAATTGTCCAGTGCTGAAGATGGCAACGGATGTCTCGTTACCTGTAGGGTGTCGGGGTCGTATAATGTTGATAGTGCCGCGAGTGGAACGTTGCACTGCGCGACGAGTACGTTTGGCAACGTTTGGACAACGTATTTATTGCGCAGCTAGGACTTGGAAATTGAAATGAATTATGCAGGAGAGTTACGGTAGGCCGTGTGTGAATTGTTTATATAATTGGACCTACTGGTCTCTTATTTTAAAAAAAAATAAAATTATATAGGTGGTCTTTGGATACTCTCCATAGGCTTTATTATCTCGAAATAAGGACCCGTATCCCAAGATGAACTTTGTTAATCCTTGAGATAATACTTTTGGGAGCTGAAAAGCTTATAATCCCATGCAACCGGCCTTATCTAGGGTTCAGCTTTGTTAACATCTGACAAGGAGTATTAACTCAAGATGAGGCGCGTTATTTGGGGTTCAGTTCTGTTAACTCTAGAACCTCTAGTTAAGGACCGATATTTGAGGTTCAGGTTTGTTAACCCAAGATAAGGAGCGTTATTTAAGGATCCGATTTGTTATCTCCAAGTAAGGCCCGTTATATGAAGATCAGCTTTGCAGCTTGCTATCTCGAGATAAGGCTTCCTTACTTGGAGATAAAGAATCTTATCCCGTAATAAGGTTTTTTACTGTACCATTATTTAGAGTTCAGTTATCTCCAGTTAACAGAGTAAGTGCAACGAGAGATTTCACATATCAGGTCTCCCTAAAAAATGTTTCTTTGGTACAAACAATTGGAAATTTCGAATTTCGTATACATGTAGGAGCAATACGAAAATCAGCCATAAGCAAATCAAAATCACATCTTTTCTCTGTTTTAAGACATTTCTGTAGAAAAATACATGGTATAGAAATCTATTGAGTGTCTAATCTATATGAAATTACTATTATGACACAAAATTTGGGTGTATTAAAATCTATCGTTGCACCTTTAATGGAGCGTTTTCTCCAGTTACCGGAGTTACCGTTTTTTGGAGAAAAGGATCCGTTATCTCGTGATAAATCGAAATTGATAGCATTTGAGCTTCCGTAGATGTGGATTTATGAACTGTAAATAACTGATATTTTAAAAACCGTTTCACTCTTGTTTCAAATTTCAGAATGGCAGCGAATTTTACGGCTTCTTGTATCCATAGATATTGTGGAGACGATGACTTTGATTGGAGCATTTTAGACATTTGAATTACAAGGAAAAACATTCCTTGGTTAGAAATAGATTTTCTGGTAATCTTACAGCATACTTCAATACAAGCAATCCTTTGGGCACCGCCAGACGACCATGTATTTAACTTGACTTGAGTCAATGCAAGATATTATAGCTGCATAAATATACATCAATAGTTGCATTTTGTCAATTAAAAGATCTGAAGATCACTTAATTTTAGGGACCGTTCATTATTTACAAGGGAGGAGAGCTGGAAAAATATAGTGGGTTGTGTAATTTTTGATCTCATAAATAGGGAGTTATGGATTTTTTTTGGAAGAACAGGGGATTGTGTAAAATTTTTAATTCCAATGCAGATTGTATTGGCACATAAAACAATGAATCTGTGGTTAACTGTTAATTTGTGCAATATTGTATATAGCTATAACCTATAATAAAACTGCATGGAATATAAATAATTTCCTAACTTGTTTAGGGGCTAATTCATGTAGGCCCAATTGTACCATACAATTAAGGCGGAAAGTAGCCTTTGACTTTAAAATTCGCTTTTAATTTCTTTCGGAGGTAACTTTTTGGCCAGGCCTGGTTACCACCTCCTCCACACCAACTAATTGTAGTGGTGGTCTGGCTCTTGGTCTTAAGATTTAAGTTTGAGGGCTATATGAAATTTAATGAGGCAATAGGGGGTCATGTAATTTTATATCGAGCAATGGGGGAGGGGGTAAATTTGTCGTGTAAATATGAAACTCCTCCCAGCCAATCAATTTTTAGACTAATGGATGCGTACGTTTTACGGACCGTTTGGTATCATGGCGCGGTCAAATACTACTGTCTGTCCAATTAACCTAGTTGTATAGTTTTTGTGTCGCCTGCCTTAATGCAGGAAGACACATAGTGATTACTTTGTCCACTGTTGAAGTCTGTTGTTGTTGATGTCTGTTGTCGTGAAAAGGGTTAACATTTGCCTGTAATATCCACAATACTTGGATGGATTTAAGCCAAATTTGGGTCACAGGTGCAACATGGCATCACCCATTTGTTGATGAGGTCAAAGGTCAAATACCAAGGTCAAAGGTCATGTGAGGTTAAGTTGTAAGATGTAAAATGTAAAATTGATCTCATTTGAAAAGTTGAAGATTAATTTGAACCAACTTGGTTTATGGAGTTTACATGCAAACCCTTATTTGTTATGAGGTCAAAGGTCACATATCAAGGTCAAAGGTCATGTGAGGCCTATCATTCACAAACCGCGACGGCAAGCGACACAAGCGGTCCGAGGACCGATATATTTTTTTATAAATTATTTAAAAAATATGCAGTTTCGAAATAAGTCACGAAAAGAAAGTTGTTGGGTATTTTTTTGACCTAAGGCATTTTGATATAACGGAAGCAATGAGTCAATTTAAAACTTAAAAATACATTAAAACTGGGCATTTTAACCTTGTTTGGAAAAATGAGTGAATAAGATTTGGTACCATTTGTAATTATGTCTTGTGGAAGGTTCTATTGCTGTTGTCGTCGGAGATGATTCACGATCAATAGTGTCCGCCACAGGTATAATATGGTGGTGTATCTACATACTGGAGCGAGACAGGAGCGCAGGATCGCTCCTGCCTCGCTCCTGCAATCGCTCCAGATCGATGTTTTCCGACAGATATACACCATAAGAGGATAGACGTTTCATACAGAAATCAAAGCCCATGGATGCAATGAGTCTTACAAATTGATTCCGTCATGTACTGTATGACTTTGTGCGGTAGCATGCATACCTCATTTGCATCTTTGGTACTTCTATATGAAGTGTCTACCCATAAGGGATCTTCCCGCAACGTGTTATATTTAGCATAACACCCCACGCAACAACCTCGTAGTCCCCGGCAATGTTCATGGTCGAGCGCTTGTTATCATATAGTTGTAGTAGGAGCAGTAGTGACTAGTGTATATGAGCTTTATGCCGTAAACTATTGATTCAAGTAACAAACAAAAAAAAAAAAAAAAAAAAAAGAAATGTTTTTTTTAAAAAAAAAAAAAAAAAAAAAAACCCTTCTGTCGATTCGGTTTGGCATCGCATTGTGCTTAGATTACGGCTGCAAAAGAAAAGTTGTTGGGTCGATTCTCTGTGAAACCTTGTCTTTGATTTATCCGTCCTACATATTTTTTAGGTCAAAGAAGTAGAATGACTTAAGAATCTTCGTAATAAAACGCATCATTATATTGGTATACTCGGATTGGTTATCATAAAAGTATCGCTCCCGCCACCACTTTGAATGCGGTATGATGGATTGATTATGTTGAATTGCGCTTTCAGCACCAATGGACTATGTGGCGCCAGTTACAATACTGTCAATAAATTCACCACCATTACGCAAGTGTGTAAATGCACAGCAAACGCTACCACAGTATCAAATCACGACGCGAAGGGTTTTTCCCGCACGCATAAAAGTCGAGTTTCACGCGCCTGTGTATCGAGTTTTCCTCGCCATATGTCCTTAGTGTGAAGCGTTATATGTCGAGTTACAGCGCTATATGTCCAATTTGCCCTCTATACAGTGGCGTACCATACCTTTACAATGGGGGCTGATGGGGTGCCAAGACTTTTTTGAGGGGGGGCAATGTGGGTCCTCTCCATAGACACTGTACAACAATGTCCATTTCATTTGGGGGCGAGGGCAGGGTTGTGTTTGGGGGGCTTCTCGCCCCCCCTGCCCCCCCGCTGTTCCATGCCTCTATCATCGAGTTTTGCTCTCTATATGGTGAGTTTGACATAATCATGTCCAGTTTCAAAATCTTGACATGATTTTTCCTCAACATGAGGAAAACTCGACATGATTTTTGGTGTATGTTGTTAAAAAAATCATGTCGAGTTTGCGTCATGTTGAGAAAAATCATGTCGAGTTTTGCTCATTTTTTAAAACTCGGCATGATTAGTCTGGACATGATTTATTCTGTGGACATGATTGTAGTGAACGCGGCCATAGAGTTCAAACTGGATAGGCAGCGCTGAAAACTCGACTATAGCGGGGGGTAAACTCGATATAATACAGCGCATGAAACTCGCCATGATTGATACGTTGGGCGTGCATACATTGTATTCATGCCATATGTGGGAGAAGGTGTTTACTGCAGGGCCGTTGCGAAACCACACATCAAAACAACAAGAAACAGAGTCTTTACGGACCACCAGTCTGTTTCACCAAGACTCTCCAAGCCCATTCCCGTCCAAGCTCTATAGTCGGTGGAATTCCAAGCGTCAGTATGCGGGTACAGAAGAGAGCTGGTCAATGCTAAGCTTCAAGGCCGTTACCCATATGTCCCCGTTATGTTAGTTCACTCAGGCTGTCTCCGGTCTCGTGTCCAAAGCTCGAGCCGCTGGGAATCCAAGATTGTCTCCGGATCGCATCAAGCCAAGTCGTCGCTGTTAATTCCAAGCTGTAAATTCGTGCTGGGACGACAATGGTAGCCTATCCATCCGAGCATTAAACCGTGCTGGGACGGACACTGGTAAGCCTGGCTATCCGTCTTGTACCACGAGTGAGGTGGGGTGGGGTTGCCGTGAACCACATACTATACCGGTTCTACGGGCCTAACCAGACCCACTTAAAATGCGCAATGGTTTAATGTACAATCTGCACGAAAGATGGTGAATTCTATGGCTGGTAAAATATAAATTCATATGTTGCTAAAGGACAGGAATAGGGTTGGTAAAATAGGGTAAACGAGATTCTTGATGTACATAATGACCACGCAAGTCAATCAGCGGATCACGCACAGCCGGTGTATTTTCCTTGTCCACGAAAATTTATTGTACATTAATCTATCACAAAAATTCCAAATTTTAAAAATAAAATAGATGTTTTGATAGCCCAAGTCATTGCTTGCATTGCGTCAAGATGTTGTTCAGGAGGCGCACATTTCATTTAATGACCACGGCAAAAAACAACGTAGTTTAACCATCAAAATGCTTTTGATTCGTGGATACATGAAGTTCAGGTAACTTGTGAGCCGGAGCACGACCTGGGTCAAACATAATCGTTCAGCCAGTCACTTTAAGGTTTGAAACTTTTGGTAGTGAGTATGGACCTCTATATCAATGTAGGAGTTAGTGGTCTCAAATTGTGGCCAATTTAAGGTTACACCGGGGTCCAAAACTTTTAAAATGTTGGAAATGTAGCCCTACTTGTCCGTCTAGTCATAAGGATTAAAACAAACTGTATAGTTTGTACCACCAATGACCTTGGTTTGGGGTTATAGGGTCAACATGACTAAAATGTGTAAAAAAAAAAGGTCAAATTTTCCCTTTGTACAGAGGTTAAAATCAGAAGTTGTCCGATTTGTTAAAAATGAAACAAATTGTTCATCTAGATTAATGTGTAAAAAAACGGGAATAGTTGGTAGCATATTACAATGCCAGATTTATCATGTTTATGTGGCAAAATAGGTTATAGGGATAGGGCTAGGTCATAGGGCAACATAATTCATTGGACATGGACTTTCTTTGATTTATCTCCTTAAGTAAACATTTAACATAATCACAATATACTTTTTGAGTCCTTTTTCCTCAGGCAATAGTTTAAGTATTTAAAATATAATTTAAGCGAACTTACAAGTTTTCCACGTTCCGAGGTCCCGCGTAAAGTTGCAAACACTCAACACCTTCAAAGGATAGGAGCAAAAACCGAACACGCCATTTAAATACATCACAAAAATTTCGCCCTGCATCTTACAGTATGCTGTGCAGCGGAGCTGTAAAGTGTCGCTGTTAATCTGTTACTTTGATTATCTTCTTGGACAGTCACAAACTTGAGGTCTTGGTGTTGGACAAAATCTGTTAGATGTTCATATTTAATGTGGCCATAAGCTTTTTTTTTCGAATATTCACCTTCTCGTACTGAAACTTTCCTAGGCGAAGAATCAAGTTTTCATTTAATGTTCATGAAATTCTGGTTGGGATTGTTTTTATCGTGGTAGAAAGAATGTTTGGCAATCATCTTTAATGTTAAAACGAGAAAACCGAGGTCAAACACCTCCTTGAGTGTGACATGTCAATTGATTGCGCAGTTCGACACCACAGAATTGATATCAACACAAATTTGGCCCTTATAAGAATGGTTAGGCATAAAAAATATGTTTGTTTGGCGTAACGGAGAAAAAATATCAGGGTCGGTCGGTTGGTCGGTCAGATTTTTTTTTTGATCTTCTCAATGTTTTACTCTAAAATGAATATAAGATGCTACTATTTAAAGCCTTTTTCAATGACATAGCAAAGATCTTTTATTTTACTTGTTGTTGTTGCTTTGTTTCTTGTTTTGTTATTTTTTTGTCTTTGTGTTGGTAAAGAAACAATATTTTTTTTAAAATTGTGGATGAAAATAATGGGTCGGTCGGCAGAATATTTTTTTTATTTGTGCTAATTGCATAAAAACTTTTGAGTCGGCAGGTTTTTTTAGGGTCGGTCGGGTTACGCCAAACAAACAATTTTTTATGCCTTACTAGCGTTCTATAAATATCCATGGGGAGCCTTTCGGGGTGAGCGAGCTTCGGTAAACTACTATTCCCCTCGTTATAACAAGTAGAGTAAAACATGGATAGGTGTGGTCAGGTAACAACAGGTTCACAGCTGCACTTGGCACGTGCAATATACTTGGGGACTGCTGTGATACCTCCCCTAAAGTGCTCTGGCAGTGATCCACGGGGTTAGTAACCTACGGTCAGTGGAGGTACTGGGGTGAGGATCTTCGTGATACCAATCTTCAGAACTGCTGCCCACTGTAGATGATGGATAAATGAGTCGCGAAAATCTACTGCTGATTTAGACTTTCATTCTGGCGAAGGACCAAATAAATGTAGGACGAAAAAGCGCATCGTGTATTTGCAACAATTTCTGTGTTCATAGGAAAGATTATCGCTATTTAAAATTTAATTTGATGAGGGAGGGGCTCCGGTAGCCCATAATAAATTAGCCTGGTATTTCGTGCTGAAAGATATTATTTTTCCAAACGGTTGGAACATGCTTCTTATTAGAAAACTCTGCTATTTTTTAATTGTTGGAACACGCTTCTTTTTGTGAAATTTACAAATTGATTGCACCATTAATTATGAAAAGGGCCATCTATCCACTAACGGGAGTGCACAAAAAATAATTTTCCCACATACACTGTTGCTCATAAAGTTGGATTTTTTTTTTTTTCAGACCAATCTTAAAACGTATTTCTATTTGACTACCTCAGTATTCATCTTAGAGTAGGTGAATGACTACATAATGAGTTCCCACTAACCAGGTGAAGTAAATCCATGCATCATTTTGAATTGCGTAACAATGCCTTTTGTTGGGAGCTATAAAAGGCCAGACGTCTGTTGTTTTTCGTTTTCGTGCTCCAAGCCTTTGTGCAACGAGCCCACGTTTTTCAAATTTGGTTGTTACCGTTACAACAAAACTGACGCCGAAGAGTGCTTGCACTCCTACGGGAAGGGTACAAACAAGCCAAAGTCGCTGATTTCATCGGGATTTCGCAGAGTACGGCCTGTAAAATCCTCAGACATCATCGCGAGGTGGGTCATTTGAGGCCACTGAAATCTCCAGGACGACACGATTGACTACCAGACCAGATCACAGCGCTGTTGCCTATTATTATTACGCTGCCATCAGGAAATCGTCACAATCATACTGCTTCCCTAGGTCGAGCTGGCCAAGAGCACAATCCTATCAGCACTTAGATTGTAATATTCCCCTAACACTTACCCGCATATCGCGTGGGTCTACGAAGCAGCGAGGGTAAAGGCCTGCCCAGTGCACAAAACATTGGCATACAGCGGGGCCGAACCCGTAATCATTCAGATCTGAGTCGGCAGTCTAGTCACTGGACCACCAGTGCCCTCGAAGATGATCGCCACTTTAATCTGTGCCGTAGAGCCCGGAAAATGCCACCGAGCCGTCTTCGTCGTTTGGAGAGAAAAACACTATGGAATCAAGGTTTCCCGCCAAACTATAAATTGGAGATGCTGTCAAATGGTTACCGAACAAGACGAAGACCCCAACATGTCCACACCTGACGTTCAACCAGAGTTTGCTATACTTCGCTGTGCTAGGGGGCGCAGAAAATTACAGTTCAAACACTAGCGGTATGTTATTTATGGACGATAGCTGTAAAAGATGGAATACAATGGTTCGTCGATTTACGTGGTGAGAACCTCCGCAGATGACGTCTCAGTAATCGACTCAAGACGGTGGACGGCTCATGATGGATGGGCCGGTGTGAAAGTAATCATAGTCCGGCCTGTATCATAGTCCGGGCCTTCCATAGACACCAACGGAATAAAGCGTGAAAAACTAATGTTGCGTGAAGAGTCAACTGAACGATTGCTAGTGTTCACCAAAATTGTTCCGGACTGTGCGCCCGAGGACCATATCTCCTGCCACACCGGTGTGAAAGCAGATCTAGTCAGGAGGAGCCACAGTCCTGGGCTCCAAGACGATAACGGAAATAAGCGTGAAACTTATGTTGCGTTAAAGGAGTCACGGAATCGATGAACATTGTTCACCATTGTTCCCGGAATATGAGTACGCCGAGACTATAATTACTTCTACACCGGACCATTCTGGAAAATCCCACTGCTGCCAATGCAAGAAGGTTTATGCAAACAATTTTCGGCTGCAAGACGTCAACGCCACTGTAGTGAGGACAATTCTTTGATGCAGGGGTGGGGGGGGGGGGGGTGGAGCAGATACAATGGCCTGCTTGCTCCCTGATAGGCATCCTATCGAGCATTGTTGGGGGCCTTGGGATAGGCCGAAGAGCAATCACAGGGACAATTTCCTCAAACTCTATAGGAGTTGATAAATTGTAACCAAATCTCTAAATTGCTGTTCCTTTCAGGCTAAGACACAGTTCGTAAAGGGTTAAGTGTGGACTAAGTCATGGTGATATGTTCGGAAGAGATGATCACTCCATTAGTGTGGCGATGTGCACCATGGATATCATAAATAACTCACACGTAAGAATCATTCATAAAAAGTGGTAAAAATATTTTATTCCTACTTTATGAGCAACAGTGTACATGTGACCATGGCCCATGGTGGCTACGCATGTATGTAGACTTTGTTTCTACCATATCCAGATAAGTCTGACATTATTTTATTTATCCGGGATTTAAGATTTTAGGAATATTGTTATCGATAAACTTGTATATCGATTTGAAACTCTTGGATTTTCACCGATTAATTAGAACATTAGTAAACAAATAAACAAATAACAAAACTCAAAAAATTAAAAAACTGAAAAAAATAAATAATTTGTTTTATTTATAGGCGGCACTGGCACATTTTCACAAAATATGAAATTACTTGTTTACCAATGCAGGTCTATTATGACTAAGTTTAAAAGAAGTTTTGAAGAATATCAACAATATTATTAGCATTTCATCAAGGCTTTGCGTTTTATTTTTATATAATTTGCTACATTCCCTATACACGATGTGCTATAGCGCCCTCTATTAGGAACTCTAGGGCCTGATCCGCTCGCTGATATGAGTTTTTGGCCCGAAGATAAGGTCCTTTCAACTCGTCTCATAGCGGCGCTATTCGTTATTATGTGTGCGCTTTATTCTTACTGTGTTTTATTTCGTATTACAAAAGGGCGATGTTCTGACGGCTCGGATTGTGTGGCGTGCGTCTGTGAGCGCTCGTCTTATAATCCGAAAATCGTGGTTTCGATCCCCACTCCAGGTGTAAATTGTACATTATCTTGGAGTTCAAAGAATGCAATGAACATCAGAGTTGCGATTGAAGTATAAAATAGTGAATAGCTGCCTGATGAGATAAGTTAACTGCTTATGATCCTGGACCATAATATCGTGCCAGAAACTCACACGTGCGTTCCGCTCGGACTTCGGCGATCCTGTTACGTTTATGGACTAAATTTTGAGGCGTCTTTGACAAAATCTACATTATTATACACTATTATTAATTTTCAAATATACGATTAAGTACTAAAATTTACTGGGGAAAACACTGTAAATATTAGAGCAAAATCCTGGCAGCACTTCTGCCAACAAAGCTAGAGTTGGTACCATTTCCCCCAAACATCCCTGGTTCTCAATATATGATATAGTAGATTTCAAATTACGTGAGACTCCATACATAAATCCATAGGGGTGATGGTTCAATCCTCGGCCATGTGGAGACTAGGCCTTTGTTGCCATTATAAAACATATTGTGTCACTGGTACAAAGTTACTTTACAGAATCGGCTTACTGGAACCTGATGTATTCAGTTCTACAATGGTCTGTTAATGATAGAAGGACTTGCCAAATCCGCTTTGTGCTAATCTCTTATACAGTACAAGTTTGGCCCACTTTTTATGGCAAAATAAAAACTTAGTTGTGTTATGTGTGCATTGATATAAGAATGCATTATTTCTTCAGTACTGTGATAAAGAATGATATTTTGTAGTGTCAAAGGTAAGTTATGTTCAAATAACATTTCCTGGCACATTTGAAAAATAGTGCGCCCTCAAGATTTTTCAAAATTGATATTTTTGCATGGTGGTAAAGCTTTTATATACATTAGCCCTCACCTTGAATGATTAAGCCCAAATCAGCGCCCTTATGGGTAAACAGAACGATTGTATGATTAAATGTCGCCGGCGACATTAATTCAGCAGACGATGCGGTAATGGCGTTTAACACAAGAAAATACACGGCGGAGTTGATTCCCACGGCATGCACCTTGTTTGACCGGTCTGTGACCTTTGTGCTTTTAAAATCAATGAATACAAATCTGCGATAGTCATGTAGTAGACACTTTTGTCGATTAAAGTTATGACAAACTCAAAATTTGGCCTACAAATTACTGGATGTCTTTAGCCCATTATTAAGTATCATATCTGTTTTGAGCTCAGTATTTTGTGTTTAAAAGTATATGTATTCTTCCAAGGTCCTAGGCTATCATTTAAGAGCAAACTGAAGGAATTTCATATTTTGTTGAAAATGTGCCAGTGCCACTTTAATGAAATATTTGCTGGTGTTTTCATCCTGATACTTCAAATGAAACATCCATTCTATCTTAGATGTGAAACAATGTATTTTATGTCAACATTTATTTACTAGCTACATTACTATACATTGTATGAATACCATAAACTTTTCTACCTGTGGCCATTAAAATATTTCCTCTTAAATACCTATCACGGTGAATGGACAGACCTAAAACTTTTAATGAGGTCTCACTTATTTTGAAATCTACTATAACAATCATAAGGTAATGTTAAGATAGCGTCAAGAATCATATTTGAGATTTGAGATTCGGCATGGTTCTGAAAGTCGACGCTAAGACATATATTAAGATGTAATTTAAAGGTGCAACGAGAGATTTCACATAACAGGTATCCCTAAAAACGTGAAAATTATGATTTTTTTAAACAAATGTAAAGCTTTCTATCAAAAATGTCCCCACGTGAAAGGATTAAGATGAGAAATGTTTCTTTGGTGCCAATTTCTGCCAAAATTGTGAAATTTCTAATTTACTATAGGAGCAAATACTAAATTTAGCCGTTTTATATTGAAATTAAGAAAATGAAAATCGCCATTTGTTTTCCCTTTCAAGGCATTTCTGTAGCCAAAGACAAAGTAAAAAATCCTTTGGGGTTTTATCTATATGAAATCACTACATATGACACAAGATCTCCTCATATCATAGATGTTAGTGTGTACGCACAAACCCGAGCATCAATTTACAAATGAAAAATGAAATGCCCCCTGTTGTTCATAATTCAGTAAATAATTTTACGACTAGTAAGATATGTAATTAGCTAAAATACTATTAACGATATAAGGAACTGTTGGCGCTATACCATTTTAACATCAGGCACAGACGATATGCGACATGCGGTTTTGCCGATAGAGGGAACGTCTTATGCGAACCAGCACTTCGCGTAAAATATTTTATCCGTACGGCGGTATACTCGCAGTAAAGACCATCAATTTATATTATTATAATAGGAAAATGTCATGTACAATGTTAGATGCACAACCGTACCCCTTTTTGACCTGTGTTCTATTATTAAAACCACAGTCATTTACTTATTTTAAAATGTTCTGATTAGGAGTGTAGCATCCTATCAAGTTATCTACAAAAGATTATTACTGTTGTACGTCAAAAACACATCAAATACTTCGAAGCTGCAGCAGAGTTTTGTTGTACACACTTATACTACTCGAGTACAAATACTCATACTCGTAATTGAGTACGAGTGCAATATATGGAGTCGTCCGGCCTAGGTATTTGTATTCATACTGGATGTAGCTTTGCAAATTCAAAATGGCCGCAATGAAATCAAAATGACCACTATTAAAAATTAGTATGCACATGTAACTTAAAAAGTAGGGTTCAAAATTGACGTCCCATTCTCAAAATTTGGCTTAAAATGCGTAAATGCGTTCCTTTGTACTTTGTAGGGCGGAGGCGTATAAACACCATTTCCCTGGGGCGTGGGGTGCAAGAAGGTGGATAGTTTGTTACTTTGTAGGGCGGAGGCGTATAAACACCATTTCCCTGGGGCGTGGGGTGCAAGAAGGTGGATAGTCAAAGGCGAGTAAAATTTGACAAAATGATTCCAAAATGAGCAAAAAATGTCTACATATGGGCAATTTTATGTGGGCCAGCGGGGAGGGACAAGATGTTCCGGGGGACAGTAGGTCAAAAAGAGATACGGCTGTTCACCTAACATTATACATGACATTTTTCTATTATAATAATATAAATTCATAGTCTTTACGGAGAGTACCGCGTGCGGTTCAAATATTTTACGTGAAGTGCTGGCTCGCATAAGACGTTCCCTCTATCGGCAAAACTGCATGTCGCACATCGCCTGTGCCTGATCCTAAAATGATATAGCGCCATCTGTCCCTAACATCGTTAATAGTGTTTTAGAAAATTACATATCTTACTACAGGAATTGTGTTTATCGAATTATGAACATCTGGGCATTTTAGATTTCAGCATTTTATTTAAATGGTGAGAAATACAAAACCATTGTAAATGAAAGATAGATGAAATCTAGAGTGAATATAAAGACACTCTTTCATCTAGAATGATGTTGGATCTTAAAAAAAATAAATTAGAGGGT
This sequence comes from Ophioderma brevispina, assembly GCA_023653785.1. NCBI lineage: Eukaryota > Metazoa > Echinodermata > Ophiuroidea > Amphilepidida > Ophiodermatidae > Ophioderma > Ophioderma brevispina. The sequence goes on from JAMKCH010068186.1 coordinate 30,818, forward strand.
TTGCTATTAAATATAGTTGAGAAAAATGTAAAAGGTTTCCCAACATTAAATAATTAGAAAGGAAAATAAAAATAGCAAATAAAGTTTGAACAATAATTAATCATTAGGAAATTACAACAAATATGCAAAAGCGAAGCCAGACCTTTAAATTACCTGTAAAAATCAAGAGAAGGAACTATGGTTAGATCAAAAGAAATAATGCATACAAGATGGTGAGGAAAAATAGGTAATTTTTTAAAATCTCGAAAAAAGAAATTCAGTGGTAAAACAATTAATAATTTAAAGAAATCAGATGGTACAACTATTATTGATGAAGACGAACTATCAATTAAACAAGTGAAATTTTATGAAAAATTATATAAAAAAGATTATACTCTCAATCCCATGTCATTACACATTTTTAAAAGACGATATTGAGATTAAGAAGTTAAGTGATGAAGAAAAATGTTTTTGTTAAGGCAAACGTACCCTAGATGAATGTACAAATTCATCGTTAGCCACCTATCCACTAACGGGAGTGTACAAAAAAATCATTTTCCATATACAGGTGACCTTTGACCTATGGTGGATACACATTTATTTAGACTTTTTCTTTTCTTTCACAGAACAACAAAGAAGTTCTGTCCTTTATTTTTACCATATGCATACATATATAAACACTTAACAGTACAAATTAAAACTCACACAATATATTAAATAAGCAAACATACACACAGACGCCAACACAATTGTGGCCACAAGTCAAATGGTAGATACACTATAGATTTTCATGTATCACAAAAGTCTCACGAGATAAAGGGATGATCAGGGCTACACATTTATTTAGACTTATGTTACTACCATCTACAAATACTTATTAAATTTAATTGTTTCTTTAGCCAATTATAAGATGACAAGTAATTTTATTTATCATGGATTTAGGATTTTGGGAATATTATCGATAAACTTATATATCGAGTTGAATCTCTTGGTAAATTTAAACATACTAGTAAACACACAAACAAAACAAAACAGTTTTTGTGATAATACATTTTTTCAAATTTAAATATTAGTCGAAAAATGCAAGGTGGCTATCACGCTCGTATACAAGAACGAGCAAAGTCGTTTTTTTCGAAATTAGGCTATGTTCGTGTGTACATTGTTTAGGTATCAAAATCACCGAAAATATAAAATTAGAGAAAGTTTTTCACTTTGTAATTTATGTGTTTTGGGTGTCAAATCAAACCAATATACTTGTTTTCAAATGCAGCAAATTTCCAGGCCTATATTTGAAAGTGGCCAGCCTAGGTGAAGCGAATTGATTGTGACGATTTCCTGATGGCAGCGTAATAATAGGAGGCAACAGCGCTGTGATCTTGATGTAATGGCGCTTTATAAAAGCCAGTGTTACTCATTACAGTAGTCCAGACGAGAAGTAAACATGTGTGATAGTCATGATTACTTGTGTCCTTTATATCGTCATGAGTCTTCCAACAGCAATCGACCATTTTTTGCGAAATTGAGTTTTTTGCATATTATGATACTATATCACAAGTCTTTCAGATACCAAATATTGATAAAATAACATTCCAATTTGAGAATATAATAGATTTTCACTGTTGGGAAATCATACCCAAACGCCAAATGAAAGTATTCAAAACAAGACAAATATGCATTCGTCGTTTGCTGTACCTGAAACCACCGTACGACAGCTCTTAAGTGAACTTCGATCAAATGGATATTCGAGATTCATCTTCCACTCTCGATCAACACTGGGTAGCCTATAGAAGTTGGTCGAAGTTTATATTAGTACATGTGTGTAGTGTATCTGAGACGATTGGCCACCCTAAAAATTAATTTTCGCAGTATTTTACTGACACATTCTGCCAAATAAGAACAGGAAAATTACAGTATACTCTAAAAAGGATTCATCAAAACACCGAAAAAATTATTTTGGACGTTATTACAAGATGTTGAATGTGTTGAAAAAAAACGACTGACGAACACCGTACCTTAGTAGGCCTATCAACAAATGTCAACCAAAAATTTTATGGTGCCTTAAGTCTATAAAAATTTTAAATCGTTGTGTAGGCCTTCACCTCAAACACTCATCTGTACGGGTTCGGCCGATTATTTCAGCTCGTGTGAAATAAGAGCTAAAAACATTATTTATAATGCCATAGAGTACTATGTCAAACTATATTGGTCGACCAAAATTGGGCATATTTTCAGTCATAACATCCAAACCAAACATCTTTAGCCCTAAAATTTACAGGGTAAATAGTAGAAAAACAGTAGCTTTCTACATAACCAAAATTTTTGACCACGTCGGACTTTTGGGGTATAGCGATCGGACCATGACCTTTAATTTTGGTAAACATAATGCATAAACGGTAAAATCTATTAAATTGAATTTGGATGGAAACTATAAAATCTGTAGTGTATGGGATTGTTTCCTGTAAGATTTACAGTATTTTTCCTGTAAATAACTATTGAAAATCCACAATGTGATAATAATGTTGATATAATTCAAACTCAATTGGGGGCCGCTTTATAAAGGAAATCGCCGGAAAAGGAATGAATGACGCCCTCGATGTTTTAATGATAACGGATGAATTGAAACGTTTTGCATAATAAAGCGACATGATCAAAAGTTTTACCTTTTGATGGTTCAACAAATCCCACTTTACATCTATCAAAAAGTCGGTTTTATGTAAATTTATAATACAGACTTCAATGGACACTTAAATGTCATGATTTGAAGCTTCCACCCTCAAGAACCCCAATGCCGCGTTGCAAGGATGTGCGCTATATTATTTAGCAACATAAATGTGAGTGGCGTTCTGGTTCTTGGGGTGAAAGACCTCCTTTTTGCTTTGTGTTATGGGGGGCCGGAACACTAAATGGATTGCCCAAAACAAACAAACGAACTTTTTACATACAAACCAACCATATAGTGATATGGTAAGGCATGCTAATATACCAAGGGCTCTGTTCAGTTGCCTTGGATGAGCACATGTAAACAACAGCTTACCATGCACGTCGGGTATCATTAATCATACTAAAATACAGGGATGTATTTGCTCAATACAATGGTGCATGAAAGATATTGAACTGCCGCCACATGGGAAGTGTAATTTTATTAGCTCATTAGTGAGCTAAAAAACTTGCTCATGATATATAAATAGCGCGGTCATGGGCCATGTGTTGTATTCCAGCGTCTGCTTGGTGTGAAGATAGTTATATAATCAAAATCTTGTAGCATAAGCTATAGTTATTGGGATTGTTATAAAGGGCTGCATCATGTTGCTCTTTGAGCTTATGGAGGACAAAAGATCTATTTCTAGCGTCACTACAGCGAATGACAAAAGGAAGCTATGCAACATCTTTCCTGTTTCTTCATATAAGAAATCAATGGTCATTGAAATGGAGGCATGTCTAAGCTTTGTTTTCAGAGAGCATGCCTGAAGTTTCTCAGACTTTCTCATTTTTCTTGTACAAGTGTATTTTGGGGATAAAAAACACCTTGCGTATATGATAAAGTAGTGTCAAACACCACTCACAAAATGGATGTGAAATATAAAAACTATGGTGATTATAGAGGGCTCTTCTCTCCTTATCCGGCGATTGTCCTTTAGGTCGGATAGGCCTGGAAAATGGACAAAAAGTATTTTGCTTGATTTGTAAATTACGGCCAATTGTCTTTTTCTGATCCTTTTTATTGTGAAGTCCACTGAAATTTTTACAGCGCACGTTATTTCGTCAATAACAAGAGGTGTTAGTAGTGGTAAGTTTAAGCAAAAATAACATTTTAGCTGGTATCTTTAGTTAGACGTAAATGTAAAGTTTGACCATGTCTAAGCGAAGCTCCGGGCGCGAGCAAGGCAAAAAAAGGAGCACTTCAGTTTGAATCGCGCCAGTTGAGTTTTATTGTTTTTTAAATTTATTGTTTTTAGAACATAATAGTTAAAGGTTTTGTGGTTTGGAATGATAAAAAATATACGTTTAATGAGATTATAATTTTCACGAATACACTTATTTCATGGAGAAAAATTGTTAACACAATCTGCATGTATTATTTAGGTAAATTGTGCAAAAATAGTAAAACATTACTATTGTAACCTGTTGCTGGAAACTTATGATTGTGGAAGCTGTAAACTTAAGTAAAAATGATTCAAATTCAGATCATGTTAGTTAACTTATTTCAAAGTTATAAACAACAACAAGGACATTGTAACACCAGAAAAAGTCACAAACAAGCACCAATGTAATGTAGTAACTTATTTCACTTCAATTTTTTTTATAGATAGTTTAAAAAATCTTGTAGAAAACCCTTTCACGTTTGGTATGATATTTGTTCATTTAATTTGGCAATATATTGATAAATAATTTGAAAGGAACGTTAATGCATATAAATTCAATGTTCGTATTTATCCTTTATATAAGAGCAGTATCGGGGACGGATTTGTGTTCATATCAGAGGGTATCAGGTGAAATTCTCAGTTACTAGGATTACATGAATAAAAGTTACTAATGATTAAGTGTACAGCAAATTAGATCAATAATGATATGTAAACATAGACCTCAAAATATTTTCGTTTTTCCTCTTTCTTTGCTATATTTCCCACATACCGATAATATTATTTTGAGTTTCATCAACTTGTTGATTAATAAGTAAAAACTAACTTGATAATTTCTGTGTACTTATAACATAAGCGCAATAAAGTAATGTGATTTGAGTAACACTGAAAAACATAGGGTGTTAAATTAACACACCAGGTGTTCTAGGAGGACCACCCCAAGAGGGTGTCAAAAATTCCCCTTTGGTGTTATTTTAACAATTTGTGTTAAAAGAAACACAATAGAGTGTTAAAACCAACACCAATCCTGACACCGGCGGTGTTAATTTACACCCTAGTTTTGCAGGCAGTCGAAAAAAATTATAACATTATCAACCATCTCAATTAAAATACGTGATTAATTTACATTAAAAATAAAGATTATCATTGAATACTCAATATAATGGAATGAAATCCGATTCCACTTCATTTTATTGAGTTGATAGAGGAAATTATTTTCCTTTCAATTACAATAACGAAATCTGTTTAATATGAGAATATGATCATCTTCATTTGCAAAAAATACCACTTTGATAATCAAAAATTTGGGAATTTGAATTGAAATTAAACGTCATAAGTCTTTGAAATACAATTTAAGCATTGAGCACCGCAGTAAAAATGCCGGCAAATTCTGCTCTAACTCAAATGGTTTGGTTTTTACTCATAGAAAAGTTTTCCAACTATACTGTACGAGTGGGCTGTGACTCCAAAGGGAAACAATATACGAATGGTCTGTTTTGATGACAAAAATAAAATAATATCCATGGTAATGTCAATTTCATTTCAAATGTACCAATAGACACTCCGAAGACGTTGTTTACGATTTTAGAAACATCATTGACACTATTTGCCAATATTACTCTTCCTATAGTTTTTGTTAATGAGAATTAAAATGATTTTAAAAAACAACAAAATAAGTAAAATTAATACAAATATTGATAGTAGATAAAGCTTTCTTCTTGAAAAAATAGTGATCTTTGATTCATTTTACTCTGCAAAAAAGTATCAAAATATAACCTTCAAGCAATAAACAGATACATCACAACTTCTTAACATTAACGTTTATGGAAGTTATGTATGTCCCAATAATTCCCCGGGTGTCAAACGTAGACTACACTTTGGGATGTCCTTAGTGTACTTACACAAGTAGGCCGATGCTTCAATTGGAAAACAGCAAAATGCTGTAAATTGTATGTCCAATTACCAGGCGTATAAAACTGGAGCTTTATTCGATTTTTTTTCGAGATCAAACATTATCGTGGAATTATTATGAATTTTCAATTATACTATTTAAGTACTATGGTTACAGTAAAAATACTTACATTTTACAAGATAATTCTGGCAGCAATTCTGCTAAAAAAAAACCCCGTTAAAATACAGATTTACAGGTTTCCATTTCAAATTAATATATTTATAGCTTTATGTAATATATTTTTACATTAAGTTATTAAATTTGATTAAATCAAATTTCTAATAAACAATTAAAAAAAAATAGAAACATCACAGTCCTCTTTCTGCTTCATTGGCATATTTTGCCTGTAAGAGATATGACGGCAGAAAACTCAACTGAATAGTCATTTAACCTCCCTCCGCAGGCAGAAGTATGTTTAACATGTTCACTACCACCGTTTGAGCGCGATCGATCGACTCTGTTTGAGTACGCCAAACAGGCCAATGCGCATGCGTCTCTTTGACATAGAAACAGAGGAGGGTTTTTAGTTTTTGCAAACCAGACCAATATTAAATTGACAAGGAAAACAAAGGGTACTTAAATTGAAAGCGTACTCAAAATGAAGAACGGTTCAATGTCCAATATGTACCATAAAATCTTGTTCCCTAAAATGTGTCAAATTTAGATATGCAAGCTCATAATTCTCTAAAACCTCAATCGCCGTATCTCGAAATGTGACTTTTGGTCGAGTGCCTGTTTGGAAGATTCGTGACGATATCTACGGATCCGCGATATGTTCTCATGTGATATGTTTTTGTGCGACTGACATGACATAAGTGAAGCTATGGTCGTGATTGAACAAAAAATATCACAAGATTTGTAGTTGGTGATGATTTAATACAGGGGACTTTCCAGTTGTTAACGTAATTTACTGGAAGACAGATGTTAGGTAGTATGAAAACGAAGCAATGAAGACTTCTGTCTTAGAGCATTACGCTTTAGTTTGTTTCACTTCATCCCAATTTTTTCAGTGAAAGGAAACATTCATTTCTAGAAGATCTACATGGCAAAGACCTCTTGTCTGTCTCATAGCGTCCGCATACACCATTAGAGTCAGTAAAGTCAGCTCAAAACTACAACTCAAGGTTGCAAAAAACTAAAACTAAAAGTTAGGACCAAATGGTTAGCCTAGGCTGTCACTGCATCATTTTGTTGTTAAACGTCCGATCAATGGATCCATATAATTTCCGAGGGGCTATGTCAAAATCTCTATCCAACGGTGTGTTAAGTTGGAATAAGAAAAGTGTCTACAATAGATTTCAAGACGATTCATTATGTACATGAAAACCGAGTCAAAAACGTGATGTTTGTACGCTTAAAAATATTTTGTAAGAAGTTTATTACAGAACATGTTGTTTTGGGAATTACTCCAACAACGACTGATCATCGACAACAAAAAAACAACAAATCTGTGTGCACTAAAGAGAACTTGATTTGAGTGATCTTATTTTACCGGGGAGGATCATCAGTTTCAGAAACTGCTTTCCACTATGCCCAGGGATACAGGACGAATTGGGACAGCCAGAGGTTTTCACCTACTCTTATCGAAAATGGCTTGCGATTTCATATACAGGCGTGATTCTCCATGTATATGGTACCGACGACTTAACGTCCTATCCGAAGGACGGGGTATTCTCATGGTTCGTTGCCCAACTCCAAATAAACCACGGGGAGAGCGGAATTCCAGTTTTAATCAATACTTCTTACAAAGAAAACCCAGAATTTAGTACCCAATTAAATCCCAGCAAGTGGCCCCGCCGGGGCTCGAACCGGGGACCTTCTGCACCAAGTCGAATAGCCTAACCAGTGTGCCACGCTCTCACGCTTGGCCATAGACATGCATATGTCCAGTGCCTATATGTTTATGTGCACATTCACAAGAAATCCTAGCTTCGTTACCTCTTGCAACACCAAACGAGTGTGGTGAAGTGCGGGTCCCTCGACGGACTGTAAAGCAGCCAATCGTCTAAATACATACATAGGGTGATTTCCATCCGTCTGAGGTACGAGCCTACCGCCTTGACCACGCGGCTGTATATGCTCGGAGCAGTGGACAAGGCGAATGGAGACATTTGAACTGGCACATTTCCTGTTCTATTTGGAAGCGTAGCCAGGGCTGCCGCCCAACAACCACGAATCGGGCATTGAAGGACCGAGGCCAACGTCTCCATGCGAAACGGCGGGACTACAGCTACCTGTGCCTAAACGGGCGGGAACACGCCCGACCGAGCCGCGGGTGCGAACACGCCCGACCCAGCGGAAGCCGCAGGTGCAAACACGCCCGACGCAGCCCCGGGTGCAAACACGCCCGATCCGTGAACACTCCCGGCCCAGCAGCAGCAGCGGGGGATCTACGCCCAAACGAGCGGGTGCATTCAAAAATCTGATCGGAAGCCACCACGTTCAAGGCTGCAGCTCCCGAGCAAGCTCGAGAAACTGGCAGGGGAGTTAGGCACGCCACCACCCCAGGCCCCTTCAGCTGAACCAGTCTTGAACGGGAGCCCATACCGCAGCGCGAGCTTCGGGCTCACAGGTAGAGGCAGACCCACCTGAACAACCGGCGATTCCTTGGGAATCAGGTGTGGGTCCACCCGCTGCTTAACCATTTCGTAATATTTAATCTGTAAAAAAAACCAAATGACCAGATATAGGTATGCATTGACCACTTCATTTTCTTCTGATGACTATTTTTGCGAGCACCTGAAAAACATTAGCTTCATGGCCGCCATCTTGGATTTTCAGCCAAATTTTCATTAATTTGCAAGTTTTGTGGCAATTTGAAACCACTGGCGAATTTTTTCTTCAAACTTTTCAGCCCACAAGTAATTCTATGACAATTATATTTCGTATAATACAAGTTAAATGCTTGTCTTCGGCTTAGTTATAATTTTTTGAATAACTGATCGAGCCGTCTATGTAAACGAAACCCTGTGCAGATAATCGATTTCACTCATTCTAGCAGGAAGGCCTGGAAGACTACAAACCGCCTCACCGCAGAATTCCCAAACCATCGAAATGTCATGTGTCTCCCAACTCGTTTTCAAATGGTCGTTTCAAGGATATTGATAAGGATCACACTCGCTCTGTTAAAAAAGAGATCACCAAACTTCGTCGAGCCCCTGGCGAGGACGGGTCACTTTCAACACCCTTCTCACGAGATGAGCTCACGTCTGCTATCAGCCAACTAAAGAGTGGAAAGGCCCAGGGGCCTGATAATATACCAGCGGAGTTCCTGATGCACTGCGGCCTACGATGTCTTGAATGGCTCCAGGTGAGTTCTACACATGTTGCCTTACCAACCAGTCCTTACCCAAGAACTGGAGGATGGCTACCAACATCGCACTCCTCAAACCAAACAAGCCTGTTGACAACCCCAAGAACTACTGTGTGTTTCCTTCAAACTCCTTGAGAGGCTGATCCTGGCCAAGCTGGAGCCAGTCATCGAATCCCATCTGCCTGACGAACAAGCAAGATTTCGCCGTGGCCGGAGCACTGTCCATCAGATTGTAAAACTCACAAATGAGGAGAGCTTTGAAAAGCGTCGTAAGGCAGGCGTCATCTTGGTGGTCCTTACGGCAGCATATGACACCGTGTGGCACTAGGGCTTCGCAGGACCATCCCGGATCGACACCTTGTACATATCTAATATTCAGTATGTAACATGCTTGCAAACCGTAGCCTTGTTCTTAAGACCAGTGATGGGCAGAGCAGTCGACTGCGCCGTCAAAAACAGAGTCACACAAGGATCAGTACTGGCTCCCATGCTGTATATCAGCGATTTACCGCAAACAACATCAAGACAATATGGCTACGCCGACGATCTTGCCCTTCTTCACTTGGACAGAAAGCTGGACTGAAGTAGAAAGTACACTTACTGCAGATATGGTCCTACTTGCAGCATATCCCAAGACCTGGAGTGAAGCCAAGACCATCGCTACTACCTTCCATCTAAACACCAAAGAGGCTTATCGCTAGCTTCAATCAATCTCAATGGAGCGCCTCTGCCATACAATCCTACACCAACTTATCTAGGAGTGAAGCTTGATCGGCAGCTTACTTATCGGCAGCATCTCGAGTCTGTACAAAGGTACCTTCAATGAATAACCATCTTCTGCCGCCTTGCTGGATGTTCATGGGGTGCTAGTGCTTCCACTCTACGCACCACCGCCCTGGCTCTACAGCGCTGCTGAACATGCGGCACCAGCATGGTGCAATAGCTCTCACGCAAATAAGCTGGACACAGTACTCAACGAGACCATGAGAACCATTACTGGCTGCTTTCGTCCCACTCCATTTGAGTTTCTACCAGTGCTTTCAGGCATTGCACCTGCAGTACTTCGGAGAGAACATCACACACCAAAAGGTGAATAAGCTTTGTTGCGACAACAGGCAAAAAATGCAATGGTGCGCCGCAGGCGGAGTGCCAATCTCTCTGTCTATGGCGTTTGGGCCAGACTCCTCCATATATTGTTGCTGTGGGGGGTTCGCCACTCTACGCACAGCGAGTCTGTTTTGTGTACATTTCCCCAGCATATGCCTGTACCCATGTATACCTCCTGGGTTTGTGACGAGAGGCAAGCGATGGTAAAGTTGCCTTGCCATGCGCACAAAACATTGGCGCCGCGGGGCTCGAACCCAAAACCTTAGCTTCTTGAGGCGAAGAGTGCCCACTGAACCAACATTGCCCCTCTAAAAGGCACTGTTGCAGTAATCACTGTCAAATAATCACACCAGCTCGGCAGACAGAGACTGCACTCTCGTCGACACGCTGCTAATCTGTCCAGCTCTCCAATAAACATCTGTAATACAGACATGGAACACTGCCTGGCTAGATACCCCAAGACCAGACCAATTCACTATCACACCTATCACAGAACTCCCACCTGGTAGCAATCTTCCACGTAAGGAATGGATCACCTTGAACAGGATTCGCACAGGAGTCGGTCGTTGCAATAGCAATATGCACCGATGGGGGGTTGCAACCATCTCCAGCCTGCCAATGTGGCTCTCCATCACAGACTGCGGATCACATTCGCAACGAGTGCCCTACCTTTCGTCCACCGGTGGATATAGACTTCTCAAACCCCAACCAATCAACAGTGAACTGGCTCCACTAAATTCAACACACTTAGCTGCTGCCTCATACACAAGAAGAAGAAGAAACAACATTTTTATAGTCTGCTAGTCATAATATTCAGCTGTAAAATTGCACACAGTTTTTATATTTTGACATCAAAATGATATCAAATGAACATGATAAATTACCATTTTCTTGTGTGCAATAATTGCCTGCAAACAATTGTTAAAATTACCATTGATTAACAATTGTTTGCCGGCAATTACACACAAGAAAATGCTGCTCATAAAAAATTGCTATTTTTAATATTTCTATTGTATGGTATTGAAGAACTTTTCAAAAGCTTAAATGTCATCAAAGTTCCAAACACTGACATGGTCACGACATGTTTTTAAAGATAATGGCAAAATGCGTTTTTAAATGTAATTGAAAGCAGCAAGCATTGGCGATATTTTATATTACAAAAAAATTGTTTTAAAGCTAAGATTGAATGCGTATTCTTTATACTCCTTAGGCTAGGCTATCATTACTTGTATATTCCATCATGACGTCAAATTACATATAAAAACTGCATGTTACCGTTAATATACAAATCAGAATTATATACCTTCACTCAATTCAGTACATATGTGTACCTATCCTAAATATGAACAGGAATCATTGACTCTTTATCATTACGTATTAACAGCAATGCTTCACGCAATGTAGGTAAGATTGCATTATTTATGCAAACTAATACTTGTCGATCAAACTTGATTCTAGCTTACTGTTAGAGTCAAACAAGTTACATTTCTTCAAGACATTTTGGAACCTGTAAGTAAGTCCATACACTCCGAACATAGTCAACATACACTCTGAAAAAATCGAAGATGTCCTCTGCATACAGATCATTCCTTGTTTTTTTAAGAGATACTGGCAAATTTTTCCACGGCATACACCCTGTTTGACCGGTCTGTGACCTTTGTGGTTTTAATATCAATGAATACGAGCCTATGATATTCATGTAATAGACGCATTACAGCAAACTTAAAAGTTAACCTAGGAATTACCTGGACTTTTTGGCCTCTTCTGTTTTTGAGTATGTTATTTTACGTGTAAAATATATCTGTATGCTTCCAATGGCCTATAGACTATCACTTGCGACTTTGCGAGCAAATTGAAAACTAATATTTTAAGAAAATGTGCTAGTGCCGCTTTAAAGGAATCGGAAAGGGTTAAATAAAGACTATTATAGTCTTATTAATGAAGAATTTGGAAGCATTTGAGATGCGATGCTACAGAAAAATCCTTAATATCAGCTGGAAGGATAATATCCGGAATGAATAAGTTCTGTCAGAATCTCCTCCTGCACTTTCAACCAAAAAGGATCCAGCTCGGTATCACTGCCTCGCAGCTGACAGGTTTGGTCACTTGTTGGCAGAATGAACACATCCGCCCTACCCAAACGACATTTTTATGGAAACTTTCGCCATATGCACAAACAGACAGGGAAGGACCAAGAAGAGCTGGGAAGATGACATCATTGTGGGCACCACCTTTCCACAAGGCATATTTGGAAGCGCAAGATAGGCCATAGAGGTCTAAATTTATTCGAGGAGCCAACGTCCTATGGGACATGGTGCATAGATAGATAGATAGATTATAGGACCAATAAGTTATTACCAGCAAAGAATTGTGCCTCAACTTGCTTTTTTTGCGTGTAGACATATCTTCAATAACTTAAAGCAATAACATTACAAACACTGTACCTTGTCTTTACACCTGATCGAAGATATGTGGAGATATAAGGCATGTTGGAGCCAGGTCTATAGGTAAGTCTTGTCTTACCAGATGATTCACAGCATATCTCATGACTGGCTTCGGACGACACGTTTGACTGGATTAGAAGTGTCTTGGTTGGAGACGTGTCTTATTTTATACGTGTCTTATTTTAGATGTCCTGTAAACATGAATAAAGCCAGAACTGATTAGAAACGTAACTTTGTTACCTATTTTAGCGGGAACGCTCGTTGATTGTGGTGGTTTTCGCTAGTTCTAGCTAACGCATAGCCTGATCCAGTTTGCACTTACATGGTATCAGATCCCATTTACTAGCTGGCATTCGTGAACTGACCGACAACTACTATATGATGAGCTGGAGAGTACGCACTGATTTCGACAATTCCAAACACCAAACATGAACAAACTCTGAAGCATTCCACATAAAAAAATAATACTAATAAGTAATTATTACTCACCAAAATTCCTTTACGTTAAAGAATATAGAAAAAAAAGTTTACATTTATTCGTCTTATTTCAGAAATAATGTTTCACATCTTGGTCCAATCATTTCCTAAGAGTTTGGTCACGAACTACAATATCACTTTACCCGTTCCTTGATGGACTCCAAACAAATTAATCGATAATGTGTCTCAGACTGTACGACAATCTATTCAATTGAATTTGGTATGAAGCCTTTACATATTCGATACGAAAAAGTTCATATAAAATGGGTTAAAAACAAAGTTGAGCTTTTCAGCTGTTAACATGGTTAATGCGACCTTTTAGTTTTTATCTCAACACATCCCCTCCAAATGAATTCGTACCATCGATAATACTGACAGGAATAAAAAAATACACTACTGACAACCAAATTGAAGATTCAAACAAAATAGATAAAGACCCCATCCTGCTGCATTGGGAAAATGCCGGTATAATGAAACCACATAGTGAGTTAACTTATCTTCTACATCTCATATGCTAAAGATTCTTTCTGACATTGGCAACACAATACCCTTAAGAAGTGGGACCAATGTCAACATCATCTGTCTTGTATAGGAACTGAGCAAACAAGGAGCTACAACCGAAGGCTCTTTCCACCCACGTCAAATGTATGTCATTCCTAAAATACCACATGAAGTATGCAGTTGATGCTCAAGAGGAAAAGAAATACTGGTGCCCATCTATAGCATGGCCAAGAATATGTAGCAAGAAGGATGGTTAAGTTGGATGCCTCCAGGGAGATAAGGTGGAATAAACTTGGTGCCGCACATGGAGATAAGGTGGAATAAACTTGGCTATACCTTTGATTACCAGAGATGCTGAAGTTCTGTCTGAAATCTAAACCAGACAACCCGCGAACCTTGAGATCAGAACAACAACTGCTGAGTCAGCATCCATTACCAGCTGCAACAGTTTTACAGTGATGCACATCATCAATTGCTGCCACTTCTCCCTCAGATCTGGGCGCTACAACCGAAGACACGAGATGTTCATTCGTGAGATTATCATGATTATGCATCAAAACCATCAGCCATCCTTCGTACAAGAAAAATACATAATGAGGATAAGTAAAACTTGTGTTTTATATAACAGAATTAAAAAAGGTCAGTGAGCTTTTCAATGTTTCCCTGTCACTGGGAAAGCAGAAGAATCATCGTGCCTCAACTTGACAGCTGCTGCTTTAAGCACACGAACCGATGGTTTAGATTGTGACATCCCCTATTCACTCTGGTGCACAACACATTGGCCGCAGCCAATGTGGACACATTGGACTCGGAAGATACAACTTTCGCATCATATGAGACCAGTACTCAGTCTACTGGACCATGTCCTCTAACCAACAAACCCACTCAAGCATAATATTCAAGACAAGATGAAATTTTTAAAGCAAACGTTACGGTAATGTAGCGTGGATGGCAGAAATCCAAATCTGCCAAAATTGACAGATTGTTTAGAACGTGAGCAGATTTACAATTTCTTTAAAATATTATCTTTTTCACATACATGGTTAATTTCAATTTTAATTCCATCCAACTAACTTAACCCCCCCTGAGGTCTACCATCTTCTACAATATCTCTGAATTGGTCCATTAGTGATCTTTAATTGGCTATTTACATCATAATCTTATAAATAAACAAATCAAATTGACCGATATTATCCAAGGGTGTAAAACTCAGTCTTTGTGATGAGAACATTTTCACCAAGTTCTGGCTTTACATTTTGCTACTTATATTTTCGCGTTCAGGAAGTCGAAAGCGAAAGATTATTCTCTAGTTCCCAGTGTTTCTAGATTTAGATATGGCCTGTTGAAATTGGAATCCATTTTTTGCCAGCCCCTTGGGTAGCTAAAAGTGGGTGAAATATATCTTCAGGGTAGCTAAAAGTGGGTGAAATATATCTTCAGGGTAGCTAAAAGTGGGTGAAATATATCTTCAGGACAATTGTATTGAACTAGTCCTGGGATTGGATCTCATTTGGTCAAGATCCATAGAGAGAGGCAGTATTATTGTTTGCCTGTCAGACATAGCTACCATACCCAATTACAAATGACATTTACATGTACGGTTGACATCATCCAGTTGTTGTTCTCATAATTACTTTGAAATTTACTGGACCAGTTTTGTTTGTACATGTACCAGCAAATATGGTCCTTCCCAGAACTTTGTGAGTTTGCGTGAAAACTCTTTTTGTGATGCAGAAAAGTAAATCACGACCGATTCACCATCCTGAGAGGAAACATATTTTGCGATAACTTTTAAATAAACATGCATATGAGCTCCATGATGCCAAACTTTCGAAAGAACTTCACGAGACGAGATGGATGAAATCCGGCCTTGTGAGTGATCACATTAAGAATCGCCAACAACTTGACAGAGCTAAATACAAATATCACAAAGATGAGCTCACTGAATGCGACTCACGGCAACTATTCCACGCTATTAAAACTATGTCAAGATGTCAACTCGACCGCTACCAGTACCATCCAACACTGACCAAGCACCACAGGACTACCATTAACAGAAACTTATTGATAAAAAATTTGATCTTAATATGGGCGAACATCTACCCTGCGCAAAACTAGCATAAAACTTTTGTCTATATCAAATATTTGAAAGCCTACCCCCATGCATCTACAAGTCCGTGGGACCTGTTTTGTAATTTTTTTGCTAGAAACCACTGGGATGAACAAGTTTAAAGGCTTTCCATCTACGCTAAACATTGCATAACATTTTCTCTTCAAGCGTGCACTACACGACCACACCTATAGCAAGTTTCTTTGTGAAGCTTGCCGAATCCATCTCACAGAAGACCAGTCCTCTCCACCCAGGAGGCTCCCTTCACAGAGAGGAATGGGAATCGTTTTTTTTTTTTTCCTGTTCAATTTCCTCCATCCTCAAAGCTTGGTTTCACACGACTTCCACGAGGCTATCAAGAGTACTGGACAGAAATCACGTTGTCTGAATAGTCTGAAGGGATACTAACTTTAGATTAACACCGGTTGGTCTTACATGAGTGGACCTTTTTTTCCTTTCAAAATAAAGTGACGTTAAATGTAATAAGTCGTCGCGGCTGCATCACAAACTGTTCTATCTCATATTTTTGACATTTTTGAGAAAATTCGGTAGTGTTAGTATGACGTTGAACTCTTCATAATTACAGAGTTTCAGACTTGGACTCTACCTAATTAATGAGATATTAATTAGCAAATTTTATCTATGTGCATTTAATTCAAATTTATTTTTCACATACAGCGCTATCTGACATAGATCCCTATGTGATACACTAAAAAACGTACATGCGTACTTTAACACGGCGATGAATACGTTACATACCGAGCTATCTGTGATCTATATCACATACAGCGCTATCTGACATAGATCACTATGTGATACGACACTATGTGATACGACAATGGATTTGACCCAAAACAAATTGCAAAAGAAACAAATTTGGCATCAATATCATTCTTCAAAAAATAAGATTTTATCAAAAGCAACTTTGTTGAACATAAGAAATAAAGGGGAAATCTTGCACAGGGTAAATTGTTCGAATTGATTTAAAAGATGTACAAATCGGGCTACTAGGTAGAGTTTGCCCTATGTCCCCAAAAGTCCAAAAGGAATTCATTCATATGAAAAACCAAGTTGATTAAACATTGATATTAAAATAATTAAGGAGCAACAACTTAACTTCATTTTACTCATTTTGGTGTTTTGTGGGATATGGGTTTATGCATGGGGTCACAGAATTGGCACATAACAGTTCAAGGTCATCATGGCGTGAAATTTATGAAATCGTCCGATTCTGTTCAAACTGGTTAAAAATATTGTTCTTTTGGTCACAGGGGTCTGTAGTGTGAGGGGGGAAAGGGGGATGGGGGGGGGGTAAACGAACTCCTTAAACAAGGCCCTTTATTTTTGGTAAATTTGGTTGTTCTTAAAGGTTTTCTCAATTCTGGAGAAACTGATTCCGTTGCAATAAGTTTTGGGTTATGTCATTATTTGTCCTAATTTAACAAGCCTATTATAAGAAATCAGAGGGCACGTATGGTCCGGTGGATTGAGCGCCCAATCCACAACGCCGAAGATTGTGGGTTCGGTCCCCACTGCGAACAACATATATGCTCTTGAGTAAGATGATTTTACCTCAAGTACTCCTCTCCACCCAGGAATGCAAAATTAAAGCTCTCCACTCAGGTGTAAAATTACAAAATATATCCTCTCCACCCAGGTATAAAACGCTTTACCTAAATTACTCCTCTCCACCCAGGCCAGAGCAACCAATCATGGGAAGGTAACAGACTCGTTTTGCGGGATGAGTGGCGAACCACCCACACAAATATTACACCGAGGAGTCTGACCCAAACGTCAAGGAAAGAGAG
>JAMKCH010068193.1:0-31723 GCA_023653785.1 Ophioderma brevispina
GGCACTTGCCCTGTGCTACTCATGTGCAGAGTATGCCTGTCCTGTATGGGAAAGATCAACCCATGCCAAGAAGCTTGATTCAGCGTTAAATGCCTCCTGCCGGCTTATCACATGATGTCTCCGTCCAACACCAACGGAAAACTTATACATCCAAGCAGGAATTGCTCCACCAGACATCCGTCGTAGCGTAGCGAGCATGCAAGAGCGTAGCTGCCAAGTATCTAATGTGAAGCACCCTATGTCTGGACAGATACCTGCTGCCAACCGCCTTAAATCCAGAGAGAGTTTCTTAAGCAAAGTCCAACCTCTTGAAACAGTCTCTAAGGAGGTCAAGAGAGTCGTCTTGTGGAAAGAAAGACTTGCCATCAACCAAGTAACATCAATCGGTATTGAACCTGGTGAGCATCTCCCACCTGGAACTGACTCCTCATGGGCTGAATGGCGATGCCTCAACAGATTGTGAACCAGAACTGGCCGATCTAAAGTTTCCTTGCCGAAGTGGGCTATCTGGAAGCAGATCAGGATACTACCTGTGGTTGTGGAACAGCACCACAGACAATGGAACATTGGAGCAACAATGCACAAACAAGGACCTTGCGGAATTCAGTGAAGCAGCCAGACGTTGTACCCATCTCTGGCTGGATCATATGTGAGAACCACAGTGTTTGGACACGATAAGAAGAAGAAGAAGTTCTGAAAAGTCCATCCTTTTCGCGCCTATTTTGGCGATGGAATTTCTTGATATCACCTACAAGTTTAAAAATGCAAGAGTCCTTGTTATAAACAAACTTCCGGTTTTGATGGTAGACGCAATAATGCATGTTGCAAAGCCCTATTCAATACTGTGCTATTAAAAGTGGTTAACCACTAAAACGGCGGTTTTTTGTTTATATCTTGGGAATGAGATGGATTCGAGGGCTCAAATTTCAGGACGACAGTGAGAAAAATACGGCCTTTCATCTGATATCAAAATCGATACTACTTCCGTGTAAATCAGGGGGGTCCCAAAGACGATCGGAACACGCACCTTTAACACATAACGTAAAATATGACTCTTATTTTCATGTGCAATCACTACTATTGTACTGTATTCACATATATATTACTATATGATTTGTTATGTTTTTGACGTTCAAGTGTGTTAATAAATTACATCTATGAGGTTTTAAAAGAAGAAAAAAAAGAGTCCTTGTTATGAAGATATCAATCAAAGCGTAGTCAATGAAATTGCTCCCTTCATTGGTAGGCCTCTTGCGCATATTTTTCAACCTTTCACTTTCCACAGGTGTATTCCCTTCGGCTCTCCAGATTGTAAAAGTCATTCCCATTTTCCCCATTCACTTTCAAACTACCGTCCTATCTTCAATGCTTCTCCAAAAATCCTTGAGCGCCTCATCTATAATAGGCTTTATTTCTTTTCTTCTAACAATGTTCTTCCTTACAATCAGTACGCGGTTTCCAGCATAAACACTCAACAGACCTCGCTCGTTTTTACATTTGTCGCAAAATCTCTTCCGCACTATCAGATAAACGCCACATTGGGACCTCGAACTCTCAAAAGCTTCATAACTATTATATGTAGAATCACTCCTAAACTTCTCTCCAGGATATGAAGTAATTTACCACCTTCATCTTTACTCTTCTAACTTCCACCCAGGGTCATGCGGCGTTTTCAAGGCTCTATACTTAATCCTCTTTTCTTCTCTGTGTATGTCAACAATATTAAAAGCTTCAAAACAATTTTCCCTATTATGTACTCTTTGCAGTTGATACCTCCATAGATGACAACGAAATAAAGCGTGAAACTAATGTTGCGTGAAGAGTCAACTAAATTGAATGTTATATTCTTCACCGTTGTAGGTGGACTTTGAGTCCCGAGTACTATCTTCTGCCACACCGGACATGAACACAATTATCATAATTTTCAATTGCGAACTCCAACATGTATCCAACCGGTTTAAAGGTTGACTCAGAGATTTAGAAATATATTTTTTATGTTTATTAATTTAACTAAAGATAGTCACCTAAATAGCCCAATTCCAAAGTTTGAGGTGAAAGTACAGCACTACTATAGGATACCGTGTACGACCAATTTTCCGGATCCGGATACTATATTCCAGAACGCTCCGGGGTCAAATACATACAAAATTCGGGAATGTTAAATTAAGGTCTATAAACATTACTCTAGGCCTAAATGGCGACGAGCGTTGTTCCAAAAACACACCGTTAATGTCAGAACAGTGCAATATTTACCCCTTATTCCCAAAACGACGTCCGATGGTGAAAATGCGATCCTTTTTACACGTGTTTATTAAAGCGGATGCGTAGTTCGTATATATCTGAGTGGGTCCCCCGGGGCCAAAAATAATACTTCAACCAGTGCTGTGACGTCACCACTTCTTTTCAAAAAAATTGGCCCTCAAACTCATAATAAGAGTCCAATAAAAGAATCAACTGTAGAAATTCATACTTTAATAATCTATCTTCGTGTATAACCGGTTATTTGAGATAACGACCGTCCCGTGATATTGCTATTTGATGACAAAAGCAGCAGGCCAATTCCTCCTCACTTGAGCTGAAGGAAGTGTTATCAAAGCGTCTCCTCGTATTTGTTTTTTGCTCGCTGTCGCGAATAGGCCGCATGGCGGAGGGGTGTTAGCGTCGAGATGATTCTGACGATTGGGGCAACCAATTTTTTCATAGACATTGCCAAACAACCTGACAACCATCGGGACAACCCATCTTGTCAAGATCCATGCATTTTGAAATTTTAGGAGCCCCTGTACAATGACCATCAAAAGTTTCAATGACCGTTATCACATTTTAGCCGTATCTCTGTAACTGAACAGCACACTATGCCAAAGTATATATTTTCTGATTCCTTTGAGACAATCATTTGGTGATATCTTTAAACTAATCGAACCACCTTTATATGACTTGATCGTTAGATTCCAAATGGTCGTCACACGGACTCCTTCGGAAGAATATTTGATTTTAACATCAAATCTCTAAGGCGATGTCTCTAAAAATCAAGTTTAAAAATTAGGTTAAGGGGGAGGGGCAATGAGAACCCCTGTAATCAGCTCAACTTACCTATATTCCTTGAATGTGACGTTAAACGATTTATATTTCACTGATAGAGGTGATTGCGTACCATTCCTCTTTCTTTCTCCTTCTGCTCCTGCTTGCCATGCTTGGTGTGGGATGATCGTTTGGACCTTGCTGCAAACTACAACATTTACGCGTCGTACGGCGTTTGAATATGTTAAGCAGTCTGCCATAGTAAGACCATGTTGTCCGATTGCTGAATTTTGATGGCAACACTAGGTAATATTATTATTTAGAGAGATCCGTCCTGTTCTAATTCGTTAGCTTAGGAACAAAGATCGAGCAGTGTCCCTATACCGGAATGCGCCCATTCATTTTTGATGTTGCGTCAGTCCTTGGGAAGCATCTCGCTCGTTTTGTGTCACAATATGGCCTAAATATGCGGTTCTAATTTTAAGTTCTGCATAAGGTTGAAAGGTCGTCCCCGACCGCTCTTTTGTCACTATTCTGTTGGGCATCTTTGGTAGCTTACCGGCAACAATGACTCATTTCTGGAGCATGTTAATTGTAGCAGATTTTGAAGGCACACTATCAAATTTTCTTCAAGATATCTAAAAGTGAAGATAGACACTC
This sequence comes from Ophioderma brevispina, assembly GCA_023653785.1. Lineage (NCBI taxonomy): Eukaryota > Metazoa > Echinodermata > Ophiuroidea > Amphilepidida > Ophiodermatidae > Ophioderma > Ophioderma brevispina. The sequence continues at coordinate 3,682 of JAMKCH010068193.1, forward strand.
CCCCTATTTTTTACGGCAAACGATGTAACGCTTATACGTAAGCCTAACTATCTACCCACGGCAATTGGCGCTATTCCCAACGCAGGACCGGGATGACTATTTGTCAAATATTTAAATCGGCTGTTTGGCTGTAACACCTAAACACATTTCTTTTGGTGGGAAGTCGGGGGGAGCGAGGCTAATCGATTTCATAATGTTCCCCTATAATGCTAAGGTCATTATCACAAAATAACATTCCGTCTTTCCTTTTGTCTTTATGAGTTTAAGCAAATTAACATTGTTGTTAAAACAGGCAAATGCCGTAAAGATCTCAAGCAAACCCCACAATAATAGCCTGACGGCTTTTTGAACTTCGCGCAATTGCTTTATAAAGTGAAATATGTTGTCGCTTTTTTGACCTAAGAGAAGACGTCCTCCCCTAATAGTGGGATGTCCTATCTTCCTGTACATAATCTTTGGTCTCCATAATGAGGCAGCTCTAACCAGTTTGGCTAACTTTGACTATTATATTGTCTGTTATTATTTGTGCTCTTTCCGGCGACCCTCTGCTTACAAGCTTGTTATAAAACTTGGAACTAATATTAAAATAACTTCTAATCATTATAAAAGTGACGATTATTGCAAACGAACGTGTTTGGCGGATAACGCTGTCGACTATTACTTCTATTCTTTGTCTTTTATCGCCCTTGTTCTTTTATAAACACAAACAATGCCTCTACTTCAATCTATTTCAGGGTGTGTTTTCTTGTGGCGGTGTTGTTGCTTCTTTAATTCTGAGGTAAACTAATAATTGTGTCAATTATTACAAGATCACTAGCAGTTTGATAATCATATTTTTTTTGCACCTGTGTTGTCTATGGCAAGGTCTCCAGCTAGAGAATAAGCTTAAAACTCAATGTCAGCGTGAACGAGCATTTTCGCTACATAGCAATGTTGATCAATTGGCTGGGCGGAGTGCAGTAGTATAACGAAATGGAGTAGGCATGTAGTGCTCACTTTACTTGGCATCAAGTAATCTGATATTAGGATTTTTTGCAATTTTACTGGTCAAAAGCATTGTGGCACTAAAACGCTCTGTTATAGTGATTAAAACAGGACATTTGCCTCATTAAGGCAATAACCTGATATTTTTATTAAAGTTTTTATAACCAGTTTTCTGTCGACGAAACAGGTTTTACAGAACGTGCCTATCGAAATCTGATTCTATAATCTTACTTTCAATTGAAAAAAGGGGTTTTTTTCAAAAATATTCTTATCGTATTTGACTAAACCTGATTTTTAATTAAAAAGAAAGTTTATCGACTCGAAAAAGCTAGTCTTATACACCTGACAAATCAGTCAGGTTTTTCGAACAAATTCTCGGCCGAGAAACGGTTTTTTCGAAAAAAATGTTTCTCGGCCGACGGAAAATTGGATTTAAAAAACCAAACCCTTTGATTGCGTATTATACTTGACCATAGACTGAAACCGTTGTGTACCCGAAACGATTATTGGGAGGGATATTGCGAGTCGGAGAGATAGGAATTGTATTGTGATGAGTAAGTTGCGTCAGAGAGGTTATTATATGGAAGAGGAATAAGGAGGGTGCGTGGTGAATGCTCGGTTTCCAAATTTAAAGGGAAATGACACGAAATGAGTCGTGGTGCGTATAGACCAGTTAACATCCTATGTACCTCTTTTGTTGCCTGCGCATCCATTCCTGCGAATCGTTTAACGCCCATTATATTAAAAACTCTACCAGTACAGTTGCCCAGTGTGTAACAGTCAGGCCGGACCTATATCAAAAATACCAGGCCCTACCATGTTTACAAACATTGTGTTAACTGGTCCAAAGGTGTGTGAAGTTCTTGGAATGGAAAAATGATGGAGAGGATACTAAAAAAATAGAATTCGGAGATAGTGGAAGTGGATGGATGTGGTATGCCAGGGAAAGGAACGATTAGAAGGAGAGCAAAGACAAGAGTTGCGTGGGGTCTGAGGAAGTTTGAGGTGTGGGTGTGCATCAAGGCTTCTGTATGTCGCCTCGGTGATTATTTGCAATTGTGGCGAGGTGGTAGCGAGATACAAGAGAGGGGGGATGAGAAAGAGGGTGTTTATGTGATGAAATGGTTTAATGCGTCGACAATGTGGGGGAGGGGGCTGGGGGGGGGGGGGGGGGGCGGGTGGGGGTGCGGACTGAGGGAGAAGTTTTGGAAATGGAAGAAGGTGTTTGTGAGCAATAGCCTGAAGGTAAATTCTTGGGAGGAAGAATGATGGTGGTGCCCGGGGGGGGGGGGGGATCAGTTGCATAGCAATGGGGTTAGTAACTCCGTTGTCTCAAGAATCCACACGTAAAAGGGTGGTTAGTTTTTGCAGGATCAGGCAGTTCAGTACGTAACGGAAAAGGTCTAAAACACCAAAACCACGAAAAGGGTTATATTCTTCTAAATGAGGACTTACGCAATATAGGGTCATATCATTTAGCACTAACAAAATTTTAACAAGTGTTATCCGGCAGTCTGTATTTCCTTCAAACCTGGGCTTTCATCCCTAAATTTCCACAAAATTTCCGCGCTCGCGCGGTAAAGAAACCATACACATGATTTGATACAGGCAAAACCCCTATTGGTTTGAAGCATTGAGAAATGACGTGACGATTCCTCTTTAGCATGTTAGTGATTGGGCTCTTTTTTTTTCGTTATAGTGTGTCGCGATGCCAAAATAGTTTGAGGCGCCGATATCACTCACCCATGAAACGGACAATTTTTTAGAATTAATTAAAAAAAAACTCATAATTTTATGTCGTCAATCTAGTTTATAATTTTCTTAAAATAACTTTTGGGAACATATAATTTGGTGCATATTAAATTGAGTTCGGCATTTTCAGCGGAAAAGCAGATTATCGCTGCGCTGCTGCAATGCTGAAATAGTGCCGAAAAAAGTTCTCTAAGCGAATTCTCCCGCCTAATTACCTCAGTTTCAGCGACCCACTCCGTGCCGCTTACAAACTCTCTCGTGAAACCTTTATTTTATGCAGTTAGTTCAATCAACCTTACATGCATGCACGATTATTGTACTGTTTTACGTCGATCATTGGCCGCTATGATTTAAAGTAACCACTTACAAATATAAAATTAGTTTTTAATCAAATTTGCAAGAAAAGGTACTATTCAGGACACGCAAGTGTTTCGGTAGGCCGTATACGGCTACTCACCCCAGGGTTCGGTAGCGGTATACGGTAAAATTAGCCCGGGAGTGTTTCGGTAGCCGTACGCACAATCCTTAAGGACATCGTACTAATATACAATGTTTTCTAAGAGGGAGGCCAAAGCGGACGGTGAACATGGTTGGGTTTTGGATCTTGCAATTCGCTTTACAATATATGCAAGTTTTTCCTCACGAAAAACAATGTGCATTGTTATTAAGACAACACAACGAACACAAGATTCAAATTGAAATTTTTTTTTTAAACAATTTTATTATCTTCGTTTAAAAGAATTGATCTTGCACGTATTTGCAGAATAATGAACAAAGTATTGCTTTGAAGTCCATGGTATCGCTCAAACCACGACCTGTACTGTGTTTGTACTGACATATGCGTTTCTAATTTGCATATCAATAAGATGTACCAACTGAGTGAATCGATGGGTAGCTTGATACGTACATTGCCAAACCGATCATCAGAAGTTATTTATTAAAAAAATATGTTTAATGATAGACATGATTTTTGAAGCAGCAATGAAATTGCGGGAAAAATCTCGGTAAATGTCGGAGGAGTCCTGCGTGTAAAAACTGCTAACTTGGGCCGAATTCAAGAAATATAAGTCTTAGCTCTTAACAAAAGACACTACAGAATATAGTTAGAGGGATTGAACACAATTATGGTGTAGGTTTGTGTTACGTCACGATTTAAATGTATGTCCGTAGTCCCTTCATTTTAAAGCCACTTTAGCCAATAAAAAATTTCCGGGTTTTTTTCTTCTTATTTCTTGGGTGGCTTTTCAATTTAGAGTCGAAAAAAATTCCATTCCAAAGCCGCAATCCGGGGCCGCAATGTGGTAAGTGGTGTGAGGTTCGGGGTTCGGCGTTTTTGGGAAGGTTATGAGTGACAGTTTCCATATTCGTTTCATAGGCTAAACAAAATTATAGGGATAGTTAAAACATAGGCCTTCATAAAAGATTTCATACTAGGCAAAAATGTCTTTCGTACCTACATCTGTCCAGGGGTCTGTGGCAAGACCGTTTTTAAAAAAATGTTTTAGTTTTTATAAAGGATTTTTTTTAAAAATTCATTGTTTGGGTTCAAAAAATTTAAGTGAAACTGTTGAAGACGCGATTTTGGCAGTAATTGACATTGTGAAATAATCCTGAAAGAAAACAATCCGGGGGGGATTTGTGAAATTAAGGTTGGTACTCTTTTCACGGTCTGCAGAGAACCGGGTCGGGTCGGAAAGGAAAGCATTTTTTTTCATTTAGATACTTTTGTATTTCTTTATTATATATTTGTTAATCCATTATTTTTTTTATTTGTCCACTTTTTAATTTATTATATTTTGTTTCCTTATTTATTCCTTAATCTACTTTATTTGTGTTTCTCTGGACGATATTATTTGTTATATTCGTCTCTGTTTTCGTTTGCTCTATAGGAATTGTCCTTACGGTCGAAATTACCCTTTTTAGAGTGCTTAACATATTAATACTATTGAAAAAATATGGAAGAAATGACCTTTCTGTTGCTTTTTTGTTTGACGACAATGGGAGCTCCGGTCAAAAGTTATGATCGAAAACGTAACTTCTCAAACTGGAAAATTCTTATCAATTTCTTATGTATTTGATTGTTTTCTCAAGCTGCGATATTTAATTTTTTTGCTCAAAAGTGGGGGTCGTCACGAAAGGCGGGGGAGCGGGGCAGGTTGTATGTTAACTAGAACAACAAAATAAGGTCATGACTCTCATATGTTCTAATATTTGATATTTTAACAGACATTTCTATTAAAAAAGTTTTTAGCCTACATATTGTTAAAATTTAGCCCTCGCAAACAGTCATTTATACACCATTCAATGGGAGGCGGAGTAGAAGTTGCAATTGCACAGATTTTCCAATAAAGGATCTATTGTGATAATTATTTTGGAGACATGGATGGATATGGATAGGAAGTCCAAAAAACTCGGTGCGATCCTAATTCCTTAATTGCTTATATTTAATGTTTAAAGGATGATTTCGGATTTGTCAGGCCTATAGAAATTAGAAATTGCACAATTTTTGTAACAAAGAAACATTTCTCGCTTAATCCTTCTAGAATGAGGAGTTTTTTTTGGAAGGAAAGACTTGACATAGGGCAAAAATCAGTACTTTCGATTTTAAGAGACATTGTGAAAATCTCTTTGTTGCAATCAACCCCCCGGTTCGTGCTGGAGTATGCATGGTCGTTGTTCACTCATGACTGTGTCCGGCTATTTACCCGATCCACTGTGGACAAGCTCCGTAGCCGTATACGGTACACTAACCACAAAGCCCGTTTTGGTTATTATAGCCGTATACGGCTACAGGAAACCCCTGGGGTTAGGTAGCCGTATACGGCTACCGGAAAACACTCCCTTTCAGAGGAAAGCTTGGATGGGTTTCGCCTTCTCGCGAGAGAGGAGGGGGGAGAGCGGATCCCCTTCCCTCCCTTTTTCCCAGATATTTTGAGATTAAACCAAGTCAGACAGCTCTCTGTGTCCAAAAAAGAACATGTGGTTTTGGGTTTTACGATAATATAAAGGGTAATAATAGCATCAATTACTTGATTAGGATAGGGAGAAAACAAATTAATTGTGTAGGGGTATGCAAAATGGTATGATATGGTTTAGGGGCGAAAATTTCATCAATACTTGTTTAGGGTAGCTAATTGCGTGCTGATACGTGTTTAGGGTTGAAAATTCAAGCTTCGAAAATACGTATTAAGGGTGCTTTTTGTGATTGCCTTGACACGGATGATACCCCCTTGTTATGAGAAGTTGGCCCCCCCCCGGGGGTGAGTGGGTGCATGGGGACGTGTCAACTGCAGTAAGGTCAGAGCCATGTGGAAAGAGTGGTTGTTTTTAAAAGCAAAAACAGCATTTTGGAAAAATTGTCGGGACCCGTGAGGATACACAAAGATGGAAGGGGTCACCCCTAGTTTGGTAAAGCTTTTGTGTGCGTGGACCGTGTTAGGTATAAATTTCCCATGTAATGTAATACCGACGCGTAATGTAAAAATTTTGCCTTGTTATGTTATAAAATATAACGCGTAATATAATAACAAAAAAATCGTGTATTATTCGTCAATGATTGGATCAATTTCACAATTTGACCCTGTACAATCTTTGTTTAATCCCCCTCCTTAAGGCACAATTTCCTGCACTTAAGAATCACGTTTTTTCAGGGGTCCCTAGGCTATCTAGATATTTAATCACTTCAAACTTTTGTACTTGAGATGTGTGTTTACAAATGTCTGCTGCTCCCAGGGTATTAGGTTAGGTGAAGTTTGGGGAATGTGGAAACGTTATACACGGATTCCTTTTGAAGATAAAAGGAATGGGGGGTTATAAAAGGGTGGATCGGTGATGCTGTATGGAACTGAAACCATGGTATACATGAGCAAAATGAGAGGGAGGTTTTGAGAGAAACAGAGGATAGCAATGGTCGTGGTTGAGAGCGATTTTTTGCGAAGTTGATTGATAGGAAAATTGTGTGGACATAGGACGTCAGGTGTTTAGTTGAAAAGATGCGGTGACCTTAATGAAGGACGACCCCAAGAAGGCTTGAGAAAGAGCAGTGGAGGAGGAGAGTAACAGGGTGGATTAAGGGTGCAGCGAGAGATTTCCCATATCATGTGCCACCTAAAAATCGAAAAATAATGCGTTTGCCCTGACGTCAAGCTTCATCAAAAAATATTCCATCTGAAAAGATTAAGCTGAGAAAAAGAGAGGAAAAATATTGTCTTTGGTCAAAAATTTCTAATTTCGTATAAGCAAATACGAATCATGCCTACGTTTTATATGAAATTAAACAACTCAAAAATCACCCACTTTTTCTCTCTTTTAAGAAATTTCGGTAGAGCCAAAATACAGGTAAGAAATCTACTTGAGTTTCTAATCTATAGGAAATTACTGTTATGACATAATATTTGGGTGCGTAACCAAATCTCTCGTTGCACCTGAAGGCAGATGAGCAATGATGGAGGATGGGTTAAAGGGCGATGGCGGCGAGTTGTAAGGTAAAATCCCCCCCCCCCATTCACGGGACAACACCGATTGAAACTTGGGAGATTATTGACTACTACTGCGTTGCTACTGTAGGTTGATCACATAAACCTCATCTAATAATTACATTTTGGTCCTTTTCCCGCGGTCAGAAGGTGTCAAAGTTTACGGAGTAAGGGAATCTCTTGAGAATTTATTTTTCTCTTATAAAAACAAATGAAACACACAAATAAGTAATGAAAAAATACAAAGAATAAACAAATAATACATTTAAATAAACAAAACATTTTCTTCGATGTAGGTCACAATAGCCATCTTCACCGTTCGTCATATAAAGTACCAAAAATAAGTGAATAAAATTAGATTAGGAACACATGAAAAATAACTTTGTTTCAGATATGTATAATTCTATATTTTAAACTCCTGCAATCCATTAAGTATACGATTTTCAAATTTTAACCAAACGTTACAGATTTATCCCTACTCACATCACCCTACAAAGAAAGAAAACAAAAAACTTTTGAACTTGTTCTGTCCTGATCGGATCCAAACAAGCTTAGGATATTGTAATGCACGACAGAAAAGTGACAAAAGATCTATTACATGAAGATGGCTTTTGGGATTTTGCCCCAGGTTTGATTTAAATATTGGTTAAAATTGTTTAATACAATGGGCGGGGGATATTTTGTGGAAATCCTCTAATCTCTTTAAGCTTAATCAATAACAAACCAGTTGTAGATACCAACCGGAGACTTCGAAGGTTTATAACAAAGGAAAAAAAACAAAAAAACTAGTTTTGAACTTGCTGTGTCCTAATCGGTTCCATAAACAAGCATACTAGTCAGGGCCCCAAAATTCTTGGGAGGACAGAAGTGATGGTGAGTGGGGTGCATGGGGGAAGTGTCAATGAGTAAGGTAGAGCCATGTGGAAAGAGGGTAAAAGCAAAACAAGCATTTTGTGAAAAATGTGGGACCCATGAGAGATACACAAAGATGAAGGGGTGACCCCTAGTTGGTAAAGATTTTGTGGTGCGTGGACCGGGTTATGTAATAAATTTCATGTAATGTAATAACCGACGCGTAATGTAATAAATTTTGCCTTGTTATGTAATAAAAATAAACGCGTAATATAATAACAAAAAATCGTGTAATATTCGTCCATGATTGGATCAATTTCACAATTTGACCCCTGTACAATCTTTGTTTAGATCCCCACCCTTAAGGCACCATTTGCTGCACTTAAGAATCACGTTTTTTCAGGGGTCCCTAGGCTATCTAGATATTTAATCACTCAAACCTTTTGTACTTGAGATGTGTTACAAATGTCTGCTAGCTCCTAGGCTATTAGGGTAGGTGAAGTTTGGGGAATGTGGAAAGTTGATACACGGGATTCCTTTTGAAGATAAAAGGAATGGGGTATAAGAGGTGTGGGATCGGTGATGCTGTATGGAACTGAAACATGGTATACCTGAGCGAAAATGAGATGGAGGTTTTGAGAAGAACAGAGATAGCAATGGTGAGAGCGATATTTTTTGCGAAGTTGATTGATAGGAAGAAGATTGTGGACTATAGACGCAGGTGTTTAGTTTAAAAGATGCGGTGGACCTTTAATGGAAAGGACGACCAAAGAAGGCTTGGAAGAAGCAAGTGGAGGAGGAGAGTATCAGGGTTGGATTAAAGGTGCAACGAGAGATTTCACATATCAAGTGCCCCTAAAAAATCGAAAATACTGATTTTTGCACTGACGTAAAGCTTTCCATCAAAAATATCCCCATCTGAAAAGATTAAGCTGAGAAAATATTCTTTGGTACACAAATTTCTAATTTCGTATAAGAGCAAATACGAAATTCAGCCTACGTTTTATATTGAAATATAAGCAACTCAAAATCACCCCCTTTTTCTCTCTTTTAAGACATTTCTGTAGCCAAATACAAGGTAAGAAATCTATTGAGTGTCTAATCTATATGAAATTACTGTTATGACATAATATTTGGGTGCTTCAAAATCTCTCGTTGCACCTTTAAGGCTAGATGATGCACTGATGGAAGGATGGGTAAAGGGCGATTGCTGCGAGTGTAAGGTAAATCCCCCCCCCCCCCCCCCCCTCCTTCACGGGAATAACACCGGATTTGAAACTTTGGATATATTATTACTACTACTGCGTGCTACTGTAGGTTTATCACATAAACTCATTCTAATAATTACATTTGGGTCACTTTTCCCGCGGTAGAATTGGTTGTCAAAGTTACGGAGTAAGGTGAATCCTCTTGAGAATTTGTTTTTCTCTTATTAAAAAACAAATGAAACAACAAATAAATAAATGAAAAATACAAAGAATAAACAAATAATACATTTAAATAAACAAAACATTTTCTATGTAGGTCACAATAGCCATCTTCACGCTTCGTTCATATAAAGTACAAAAAATATGAATAAAATTTAGATTAGGAACACATGAAAAATAAACTTTTGTCAGATGTAATTTCTATATTTAAACTCCTGCAATCCATTAAGTATACGATTTTCAAACCAAAAGTTACAGATTTATCCCTCATCTACATACCCTACAAAGAAAAGAAAACAAAAAACTAAGTTTTGAACTTGCCTGCTGTCCTGATCGGCTCCATAAACAAGCATACTCGGATATCTGTCATGCACGACAGAAAATACAAAAGCATATTATTACATGAAGATGGCTTTTAGGGATTATTGCCTCCAGGTTTGATTTAATATATTGGTAAATTGTTTTAAAAATGGGAGGGGCATATTTTGCTGGAAATATCCTCTAATCTCTTTAAGCTTAATGCATTAACATAACCATGTTGTAGAATACCAACCGAGGACACTTCGAAGGTTTATTGAACAAAGAAAAGAAAACAAAAAACTAAGTTTTGAACTTGCTTGCTGTCCTGATCGGTTCCATAAACAAGCATACTAGTCAGGGCCCCAACATTTAAAAAAGGCTTTAAAATTAAAGATAGGTTACCTCGAGAGAACTTTTTTTACAACCAACATATATCGATAGTCTGGAACCCCGGGATTACGAATCCAGAGGTCGTAAAATTCGCCTGGATTGCAAAAAACTAGATATTACGCAATAAAGATGACGTCATCAAAATTTGGTGAAAATATCTGAAATTTTACTATTTTATTTTCTTGCATCTGTGAATAGTCCATATCATACGCATTTTATTTCACTTTGTTTGGAAGCTATATGATATTTACATTTTGTGTTAGAGAACGTTTAATTTCATTTTTCCCATTGACACATGTACAAAATAGAGTTTTCAATTGCAATTTTCTCAAAACGTAATTTCTCTGTTTATCCGAGGTCTAAAATACTTACTATTTTCTCTGGCAGGCACATATTTATTCTAATTTATTCAAATTTTTAACACTTCTCATCAGTGGCGTAACGGGCCTGCCCGCTCTGAGGGGGCAAATTTCCCAGTCTTGGTAAATGTTCCCTCTCAGGGGGTCAAAAGGCCAATTTTTCCCGATCAGAGGGCTAAAAACGGCTGATTTAGCATGATTTTTGCAATTTTTTCCCGGCCAAAGTCGTCAGGGGGGGCAACCTGCCCCCTGCCCCCCCCCCCCCCGCCTGTTACGCCACTGCTTCTCATATACATTTGGATGTTCTGTGTAAGGAAATCTATGCTTGATTTCAAAATATGCCAAAATTTGATGACGTCATCAAAATTTGACTCTACATGTAAAATATATGGATTTAAAAAAAAAAATATTTTATATGATACTTTGCATTAATATCTTTGAGACCAATGCATTTTAGAACCTTAATATGATATAATTTGCCAATGATCTGCGAAAGAAAAAATAAATCTGCATTGATGTCTGTACAAAATTGCAACTTCAAGCTTATTTTTCTCACATTGTACATTTTAACAGACTTCAGACTTCAGATAATATATACTGCCCAACGCCCCAAGAAGGAGCCAAACGGTCAGGAAATGATGAACTGCTTAAAGGGATTAGCAGCGATTTGCTAATCCGAACACCGAAAAAATCATCAAAATTCATATTTTTATATTTTTGTTACTGGCATGGATATGCGAACATAACCTGCAAGTGGTTGGCTTGAAATCCGTGTATTAAAGGCAAGGCCGTAAGTTTTTATCTGATTCTGTAATTTCTATACGTGCGTATCAAAATTCCCACATGAGATCAAAAAAGCCTTTCCCAGTGAATATCACAGATTTTCAGCGCGATATTGTGCACAATGATCAATACAGTTTGACCTCAAACACAACATTATTGATTGTTGTTCATTCTGTACTGGTGTAAACCACAATCACCTGTTTAGTGCAGATTTTGAGACGCCGTCGATGTATGTCTATATGTGGGAGACGGTATGACAAATTTCCTCAAATACTTCATTTTTTTCACTATTTGGTGGTTTGTTTCTACATTAAAGCAGTTATATGGAATTGTACACACTTATCCCTGATTTATAAGTTAAAAACATGTATTTCCACATTTTTTCGATTCTCTCGCATTATCGCTGCTAATCCCTTTAATGTGGTCGAATTTAATCTTGTAGAGCTTCCTTAGTTGCTTTGAAGTGATGGTATAATGCTGCTTTGAAGTTGTCAGTATCAGATATGGTAGTTATGTTTTGTGGTAAACAGTTCCAGTCCGAATGGTTTTGGGTACAAAAGGAGTGTTATAGCAGTCTTAGGTGTTGGGATGGTTAGATATGAATCCGGATGATGATGCAGTGGATTTGACGCAGTACTGGCTGTAGGAGGTTTCCGATGGGCAGGGATATATGACCAAGTCTTGCTTGTTGAAAATGCTGAAACGTTGATTTTCTTATGGTGGTTGAAGTGGGTCGAGATCCAGATCTTTCACCATCTGGGTGGCACTTCCTGGCGTTTTAGTTGTATAAATCGCTTCAAGATGCAAACGTGTGACCTTTTTTGCCACTGCTCAAGCTGATCGGTGTTCTTTTTAGTATGTGGGTCCCAGACGGTAGAGAAGTATCAATGGTCGGACAAGTGATCTCTATGCCGTAAGTTTTGATTTATTACAGAGTAAGATTTCTCTAATGAAACCCCAGGAGTGCAATGGTTTTGGGTGTAATAATAATTATAATAGGGTGTTTGAGATTAGATGGATCGGTGCGCATGGCTACAGAGCGCAATAGCTCTGTAGCCATGGCGCGCGTATGGTCAAGGGTATTATGTTAGTAGAGATACTTTTGCGGGAAGTTTAACCGGAGGTTTGTGAGTTATGCCACAGGTAATTTAACAGAAGCATGATTGAGGTTAACTTCTATTTTTTCTTAATTTTCATGATATTTTAAAAATGTTTTGTCATTTAAAAACTTATTATAGAGAGTGTTTTTTTAATGTCACTGGGACCGAGATACTGCCATAGTAAATGCATGTAGCAGCTTCACAAAATTACGTTTGGAAATCCCCAATGCCCAAAATCGAGCAGATCGTGTCCTACCTCCCTGTACAGAACCCAAATGGATAGTCTCACATTCTTGATCGATTACGCTGTGGGACAATCAGAGATACAGAATGCTTGTTGCTTTGACGTATTGTAGTTATAACCGGTAACGAGATGAATAGTTTGGTGTCACGTGTCATGTACCAAGTCACGTGTCAGGTATCAGTTATCAGTTGGTGCTCTTCGGGGAGACCGATATATATAATCCGACTATGTTAAATCAAGGTCTGGACATATGACCCTCTGCCCCAAAGTGCTATTATTTTTTCCGAAAGACACCAGATTATTCTGTCTAAACAGTACAAAATTTACCGTTTCCCTACAGATTCAAAAACCGCGTACGATGACCGATAAAATCGGTTGTTTTTTTTCCAATGGAGGGTACGTACGTCATTTGTATGAATGGGCCCCGAAGCAAAATAATACAACAATTCAATGCCGTGACGTCATCAAACTTTATTTGTCAAAAATGGCTGTTATTCCCATAATAAAATTTCCTTTTTGTCAACATCTGTATATTGTTCTTTAATAATTAATATTCAATTGTCCCCGCATGGGAATGTGAAAAAGATTGAGTCCATTAAGTCTACAAACTGACAAAAGTTGGACATAGATTAGAAGTTCTTCAGTGATGTGTGCTTTTAGGTAAATAGTGATTTATGATGGCAACATGTTTCTTAGGACGGCCCTCTGTGTGTTTTTTACAGGCACGTATCACAATAATATCTAAGCAGACACTACAATAGAACAATCAAATTGCATTTTGCGAAAATTACATTTAAAAGTTAGAAAAATCCAATTAGTGGAAATAAATTTAATTGCAAAAATAAAAAAATGTCTGCAATTTTAACAGTTTTTTTTTTTCATTTGGGGTTATTAATTCTACTTATAATAGGAGTGGGCTATAAATTGGTGATTCTTTGTTTTATTTTTGCAAAAGTTTTTATTTTTTTTGTATTCCAGTTTGTCCTATCCAACAACATGAAATGACCAAATTTTTCATCTGGGGTCCAGAAAAAATGCGGCCTGGCCAAAATCCAAATGGCCACCGTTTTTCCCCTTCTCCCCTGAAAACAAATCACATTTTCGGGCCATAACTTTCTTTGTCATTTTGTGGGTCCTTTGTTGTGTGGTTTTGGGTCTATCCCATATTTTTTTTGGGGGTTCAAAGATTCCATTTATATGCAGTTAAAAATTACTGTAAATTAATGCAGTTATTAAATTAAGGTAAGGCACATTTTGAGTAATTTTTTTTTGCCATGTTAAATAGGGTGAACTATATTCAAACGATTACTTAGAGACACAGTTCAATTCCTCCCAAGAAAAGGCGTTCCTTAAAAAATTATCTATTTTCACAGGATGTTAATGATTGTGAAGAGATTAATTAGAACCATGTATGATTTTAAAAGAAAACATGCCTAATTTTGCATATGTCACATTTTTCCAAGAATTGTACATCAGGCTTGCTACCCAAAAAACTGGCCCACATGCACGTGCAACAACTAAAACTAAATAACCTTTTTCAATGGAAAATGTAGGTTACTTTCCTTGGGTACTTCTCCTGTACTGCATGAGATATTATGATTTTAACACCTTTGTAGTGATCGGTATGTCTGTAATTAAATAATAGTGACTTTTGTTTAAAAGGTCCGGGAAACGTGATGGTAGAAGCTATCATTTTCCCACTGCTACATAATGATAATTTGCTAAACCTGGACACAGAGTGTTGATTGCTTAGGAAAGGTTTCTTGGTCAAAATCCTGAGGATGAGGACACTCTTGACGGAAATTCATAATTGAAAAAAAAATTAGATTTTTTTTTTTCGGAATGTTTAAAAATTTTCTGGGCCGGTGGTAACGGCGGTCCCATTGAATTTTGTAAGTCCTGCACAGAACGAATCACCACACATCCCAAAGTAATCCATATGACACAAAAAATAAACCGAACCTGTTTCCATCACTGCCTAAAGTTTACAAGACAAGCACAGTAAATATACTAGGGGAGCTAGGACTCACCTCCTTTGCCCCCCCCCCAGAACTAACAAACCAATTTTTTTAGGTTCCTTTTATGAATTACCCCAAAACATAATCAGATGTTCCCAAAATTAAAAGTGGCCCCAAGGGGTTTATTCAAGCTGGCGTCCAATATGGCCGCCAACTAGTGTTTTTTTCAACTAAAAGAAAAGCCTTAACTTAAAACACTCTATCCCCCACTTACATGGTGAAGGAAATTAACGGGATCAACAATTAAGAATCCATAATTAACATTCTGTCCTAAATAATTTTCATTCACAGTTTTAAATTCAAAATGGCGTCCAAAATGGGCCGCCAGAAATACATTTTTTTTCACTAAAACGTATTAAAACAAGTTTATTAAAAAACGTAATTGTCAAGAAGAATCCATTAATATAAGTCTAGGTGATAATGACTACATCTGTGCCTAAACAATTTCATTCACTATTTTAAATTCAAGATGGCGTCCAAAAAAGAAAAAAACTAAAAAGTTTTTTTTTTTTACTAAAATGCATTAAAAAACAAGCGAGTAATAACGTAATTGTCCGAGATGTTTTCAATGAGTTGCAGAGGATAATGACTACATCTGTACCTAAATAATTTTACTTACATGTTTGAAATATAAGTGAAATTCAAAATGGCCGCCAAATTGAGCAAAATGGCCGCCAAGTGGACTTTTCCACATTACAATGCGTCACAAGGCCACCAAAAATATACAATGACGTCACTGCTGACATCCATACAGTGAACCTTGTACTATAATATATATATATATATATTATATATATATATATAAGATATATATATCTCGGCATCTTTTTGGTAGGTGATGCAACCAGATTTTCAACCTTGGGGCTGGGGATCTGTGATTTGAGTTTATAAAATATGGGTCTGGGACTGAATTTTGGGGATTTCTGTTAGAACAGGGTTGTCGAGCTTGATTTTTTTATATTTTAAGTAAAATTTGGTCAAGAAACAATTCCTTACATAAAATGTGGGGTCCCGAACTTAAATAGGCTTAAAATTTAAAATGGGGTCTGTGCAAACGGAAAATCGGCCGACACGAAGGTCTTATGGGCGGTACATCACGTACCACCTTTCAATGTGAATAACCCCCGGTCCGACATATCTTTTTAACAGTTCAATTTTTGATTCACTCAAAGATAAGGTACCCGCCCTCCATGAAAAGTGCCTGCACTTGAATAAGCAAAGAATGTGTTATTGCTCTTGTTACCCAACCTCAACCATGGCCCTTCCACAAGCAGTTTGCAATCATTACAAGACCCATAGATACGTTCGTTCAAACTACAAAATATCAACAACATTCACCTTCAAAGCATGTAACCTGCCCTCATGATGGTGGATGTTTGTCAGCGCATTCCAAAAAGAGGCTACAACCGTTCCAGGATACATGGGGGGGGGGGTGCTTTTAGTTAGACTATTACCAAGGACCTTGACCTTCTAGCGGCACTAGAAATGGCCTCACAACAACATCAACCAGCCATCGGTGTTTATCACCTCAAGGGCAAAAAACTGTGAGGAAATTAATCTTAACCTCAGATTGCATTTTCAATACTCATTGCAAACCACTGCGTTAAAAGAAGCTGTACCTGATTGTGTGGCCGTCACTTGAGTGATATGGTTGGGCAGACGGTCGCAATCTGAGTTGAATATACTTCCTCTGTGTGTTTTTTGAGTGTGATTAACAGCCGATTGCAAGACGGTTAAGGTCCTTTGGTAAACTCTCTAATAGCACCCCGATGGTATCCTTGGAATGGTTGTAGCCTCTTTTTGGAATGCGTTGACAAACATTTGAGGGCAGGTGTATGCCTCGAGGTGAAGGTCTCTGATATTTTGTAATTGGACAAATGTGCCTCTGGGTAATGTCATTCTTCAACGCTTTGAATGGGCAATGTTGGATATTGGCAACATGAAGGATGCACATTATTTTGCTTCTTCAGTGCAGGGGGGCGCTCGCTGAGGGGGGGGGATAGTTCCTTTTCTCGTACTCAATATTTTCTGTTCAATCACAGGGAAACAAACAACTTGGGTAAAGCGAACAAACCAAGTCAGGGACTCTTAGCACATTCAAAGAAATGAGTCCACAGGACGGCACAGGTCCTTCGCTATTATAGCAGAATATCAGGCAATAGGTGGTTCTTCCACAATTACGGCCTGGACACCTTTGACAGGAACCATATAAAACAGGGGAAGACTATAAATCAAAACTATGGGACGGGGTGCCCGTCTGGCCGCGCAATACGGGTCCTTTTTTATCATAAACCGTAACCAATATGATATTCATTAGAACATTGTAGCTCTTTGGAATCAATTGGACAAACAATCCTCCATCCTGCAGGCAGGTTTATGTTCTCCAGGTGATGGTTGTTTGCTATTTTGTAGTTTTTAGGGAAACGCTCCTGTGGGTCTTGTAATTCTGCAAATGCTTTGAATAGGTCATGATTGTAATAAGTGATCCCTTTCTTTTGCTTAAGTGTATTTTTGTTGTGTGATATCATTTTAAAAATTGAGAAAATTCCACTTGCGGCCATTTTTGGTTCCATTGGCGGCCATTTTGAATTTAATTTTCTATTTAAAATGCGAATAAAATTATTGGGCACAGGTTATTTATTATCATCTGAATCTTTCATTGAAACATTTCGACAATTAGTTTTTACTCTTTTTTTTTTTTTAATTTTATTTTAGTAAGAAAAAAAACCTTCACATTGTCCCTTGTGATTGGCCACGAGGCTGGTTGATTTTGGTGTTGATTCCATTTCTAGTGGTAACTAGACGGTCAAGGGTCGCTGGTAACTTGTAAAAGCACGCCCATCCCCTCCCCCCCGATGGTATCCTTGGAATGGTTGTAGCCTCTTTTTGGGATGCGTTGACAATTAAACAATCTTCCATCATGAGGCAGGTGTATGCTCTGTCAGGTGATGGTTGTTGAGATTTTGTATTTGGAGCGACACTGCTCTATGGGTCTTGTAATTCTACAAAATGCTGTGAATGGGCCAAGTTTGTGTTGGAAACAATATTATGAATGCACATTTCTTTGCTTATTCAGTGCAGGCAGATTTCCTGGAGGGCGAGTACCTATCTCTGACTCAAAACAAAACTTGATTGTTCAAAATAGCTATACTTGACCGGGGTGACTTGAAAGTGTTATGGGTATGTGCCGCCCTAAGACCCTCGTTTTCCAGGCCGATGTTCCGTTGCACAACTCCCATTGTAGCCTATTGAAGTTCCAGGGACCCCCCACATTTTATGTAAGGATCTGTTCTTGACCACATTTACCTTAAAATACCACCTCAATTTTGATAAAAATCAAAGCTCGCAAACCCTTGTTCTATCTAATAAGAACTACCCAAATTCAGTTCCCTAGACCCATATTTTATAAATCCAAATCATTCCCAGCCAAGTTTGAAAATCTGGTTGGCATACCCCTAACCAAAATAATGCTCGCGAATATATATATATATATATTATTAATATAGATAATATATATATAACTTCTATATATATATATATATATATAGTATTAAGGTATATATAATGTAATGTGTGATATTTCACTGGTATGATGTCCTTGTTAAGAGTCATGTTATTTTTTGTTGCTGTGACGCATTGTAGTGGAAAGTCCACTTGGCGGCCATTTGCTCAATTTTGGTTGCGGCCATTTTGAATATCACTTTATATTTGACATTCAGGCATGTGAATCAAATTCTTTAGGTCAGATGTATTCTTCTATCTGAAACTCATTGAAGCCTCTCGACAATTACGTTATATACCGCTTGTTTTGTTATTGGCATTTTAGTAAAAAAAAAAAACTATTTCTGCAGCCAGTTTGGACGCCATCTTGAATTTAAAATATGCGAATGAAATTATTTAGGCAAGTGTAGTCATTATCACCTAATGACTTTCATCTCATGGGATCTTCTTGACACTTACGTTCTAATATTGTTTTAAAACTCGTTTTAGTGAAAAAAATTGCAAATATTAAAAATGGCGGCCATTTTGGACGCCCATTTTGAATTTAAAAACATTTGAATAATTATTTTAGGCACGATATGTTAATTATGATCCTAATATGTTGATCCCGTTGATTTTTCTGACATTAGTTTTTTATATCTTGTTTTTAAAAATTCATTTTATGAAAAAACCCCTATTTTGGCGGCCATATTGACGCCATCTGAATAAACCCCCTTGGGGCCACTTTAAATTTTGGGAAACATCCTGATTATGTTTTGGGGTCATAAAAAGGGAAAAAAACTCCCTAAAAAATTGGTTTGGTTAGTTTCTGGGGGGGTGCAAAGGGAGGGGTCCTAGCTCCCCTGTAAAACGGTCTCTCTTTGAACTCTCTACCTTGTTTTCAAAATGACCACGGTAAGCCCATTTAAAGAGGCAAGAATCGTTCAATACCCCTTCCATCTTGGTAGGATAACTTTTGCGTGTGATTTCCACTCGAGCATTTTAAACCCTAAAGCCTAGGTCCCAGCCCAATGTTTAACATCGAACCCCGCCGACCCTAAAAACCGTATTCTAAACCCTACTTAACCTAGGCCCCAATCTAACTAACCATAAACCCAAACCCTAACCTATACATCATACATCTCCCCTAACCGTATCGCTACCCCTAACCCAAACCCTATCGTAACCCTACTTTATCTCAAAACCCTAACATTAATGCCTAACCCTAACTCTTATCACCACCTCTAACTTCTTATTCTAAAATCTAACAACCCTATCCTTATCCCCACATTATCATCCCCACCGTGAGAAGAGAGTGCTAGCGAAATGGACTATCGGTGCATTCGGGGCACCGCACATTAGTCATGGTTCGGTTTTTGATGCTGTAAGGGGAGGGGGGGCGAAGCTTAGCAGACCATGAACTCGCTTCCTAGAGTTTGTGGTTGCATCCGATGCTTTTTTCACATAATGGTTTTCATTTCTCACTCTTCGGAAACGCCATTCTATTCATAAAACTCTTAACACGATGTCCACTACTGGCATTGGGCAGACCACATAGCTGAATTTTGTAAAAGAGCGCATTTTACGCATTTCCCCAGGCATTTTTCTGCTGTGACTTTCCCCACGTTCAAAAGGCTAGTTTTCAAAACAATCGATGAATATTCTAATAATAAGTGACACTTTTTCCTTAGAATGATCAATGTTTAGGAAAATAAAAGAAACATAAAAAAATTTGTAATGAGGGAGCACACCACTAATCACTCCGCATTTTGTTTAATGTGGGTAGTCCGGTAAAAATAACCACCGTCGATTGTAAGCAAATTGGTGTGGCCTGGTGCGTAGATATTGTTTGATTTTCAAATGTAATCATTTAAATGAATATGCAGACAATGTTCTATACTTGGAATATCGAAAATAAATAAATTTGAATCTACAAAAAATTAGGAGGCCTTCGGAAGTACTCCGTGCGCGGATACGGCTATGGGGTTTACCTGTCGGGTGGAAAAAGTGGTGCGCTATTCACAAGCCTGTATCTCGAATTCTATCCTGTATCGGTATCAAATTAACCACCATGATTTTTAAAAAAAATTTTCATCTTTGTTTTTGATATCGAAATATCTTCAAAACATCAATATAATGTCACGTGGGGTGAAATTTGAACTTATTCAAGTCAATTTGCGTGTATTTCAATGGGAGCGTTCTTTGGTGGTGTGCGCCCTGTCTAAGCGCTGTATGGGATTGTGCATGCACTTCATAAATTGGGATTTTCATGCCGATAAAGCAAAATTGAGGCCCCAAAGGTGATTGTTATATAGAATAAATTGCTATTTGTCCAAAAAAAAAAAATAAAATGAAGCTTTTCGGTGTAATTTAGGACTTTTTGCAAGAAATTAAGTCACAAACAGTCTACCCAGCAATTTTAAGTTAACATGATTTGTTCATTTTGGCCATTTTTGGTTAAAAGTGGCGGTTTTTGTCTTATTTCATATGTGCTGGGCACAAAAAATTGAAATTTTTCTTGAAAGCGCTGCAATGCTCTGTGAAATTATTTCTCTTTCCCATATTATGTCTATACGAGAGAATACACTGTGATCTTCCTTCGCGGTAATGCATTCATTTCAAGCGAACATCCTGATACCATCGTGTAAGAGGCCAAATAAACGGCAGTTTGTCATCAAACTGCTTATTCTATTCCCAAGAGACATCATGGTGGAAGAAAAGATTCGCTGTGAACTTTGCATATTAAGGGATGTTGTAATACCATTTAATAATTGATGAATTATTTTTATAAAGTCTCCACACGGGCTTATCTTTGAACCCTAACATTGTTCAAAATGACCACGGTAATCCCATTTTAAAGAGGCAAGAATCGGTTCGTACACATTACCATCTTGTAGTTAACTTTTGGCGTGGATTTCCACGCAAGCATTTTAATACCCCTAAGCCTAGTCCCAGCCCCAATGTTAACCATCGCCCGACCCTAACCGTAATTCTAACTAACCCTAACCCTAGGGCCCAAATCTAAACCATAACCCAACCTAACCTTAACTAAACATCTACCTAACCGGTCGCTAACCCTAACCCTATCGTAACCCTAAGCTTTACCCTAACCTTAACCTTAATCCTAACCCTAGCTCTTATCACCAACTCTACACGTCTTATTCTAAATCTCACCCTAGCCTTATCCCCATCAATTATCCCCAACCGTGATAAGGAGAGTGGGAGCGAAGTGGACTATCGGTGCATTCGGCGGGCACCGCACTTCGTCATTTTTTCGGTTTTTTGGTGCTGTTAAGGGGAGGGGGGCGAAGCTTAGGCACCTGAAATCGCTTCCTAGAGTTTGTGGTTTGCAACCGATGCTTTGTTTACATAATTGTTTTCAATTTCTCATCTGCGACGCCATTCTATTCATAACTCTAACACAATTTCCACTACTGGCATTTGGCAAACCCACATAGCTGCGATTTGTCAAAAAGAGCGCATTTTCAGTTCAGGCATTTTCTGCTGTGCCTTCCCGTTCAAAAGGTATTTTCAAAATCGGATGATATAGCTTAATAATAAGTGACACTTTTTCTTAGAATGAATCAATGTTATGAAAATAAAGAAAACTACAACAATGTTTGAGGGAGCACACCACTAATCACTCCGCATTTTGTTGTAATGGGGGTAGTTTCCGGTAAAAATATACCGTCGATTGTAAGCCATGGTGTGTTGGCATGGTGGGTGATTTGTTGATTTGTCAAATGTTACTATTTAAAAAATGAATAGTGCAGACAATGTTCTCTACTTGGAATTCAGAAAATAAATAAATTTGACTCTACAATAATTAGGCTTCCGAAGTACTCCGTGCTCGGTTACGGCTATGGGTTTTACGTGTCGGGTGGAAAGTGGTGGCGCTATTCAAAATCCTGTATCTCGAATTCTAAATCCTGTAGCGGTATCAAAGTACCATGATTTTTAAAAATTTCATCTTTTTTGATAATAGAAATATCTTCACAACATCAAATATGATGTCACGTGGGTGTTGAAATTTGAACTTATTCAAGTCAATTTAGCGTGGATTTTCATGGGAGCGTTTATTTGTTGGTTGTGCCACCCTTCTAAGCGCTGTATGAGAATGTGCATGCACTTCATAATTGGGATTTTCATGCAGATAAAACATAATGAGGCCCCCAAGTGATTGTTATATAGACTAAATTGGCTATTTTTCCCCTAAAATGAAGCTTTCGTTGTAATTTAGAGACTTTTTTGTCCAAGAAATTAAATCACAAACCGATCTTACCCACAATTTTAACGGATTAACATGAGTTGTTCATTTTGGGCCATTTTTGGTTAAAAGTGGGTTTTTTTGTCTATATTTCTATGTTTCTTTGCTGCCCAAAAAATGAGAAGTTTCTTGCAAGCGCTGCAATGTTCTGGTAAATTATTTATCTTTCAACAATTTATTCTATAACGAGAGATAACATGTGATCTTCCTTCGCGTATGCTTCAATTTCAAAGCGAACATCCTAATTACCATCCGTGAAATAGCCAAAATAAACGGCATTTTGTCATCAAACTGCTTATTCTATTCCCAAGAGACACATGGTGGAAGAAAGATCGCTGTGAACTTTGCATATTAAGAGGTATGTTTATGTAATACCACTTTAAAAATTGATGATTTTTTTTATAAATTCTCCAACGAGGCTCTCTTTGAACTCTAACCTTGTCAAAATGACCACGGTAAGGGCCCCCCCCATTTAAAGAGGCAAGAATCGGTTAATACACATTACCCTCTTGTAGGTAACTTTTGCGTGGTTTTCCACGCAAGCATTTTAATACCCCTAAGCCTATCCCCAGCCCAATGTTATCCATCGACCCGACCCTAACCGTAATTTTAACCCTAACTCAATAACCCTAGGCCCCAAATCAAGATAACCCACCCTAACCTTACCTCAACATCGAACCCTAACCGATCGCTAAACCTAACCCTATCGTAACCCTACTCTTATCCTAACCCTAACCTAATCCTACCCCTAACTCTTTATCACCATCCTTACTTCTTATGTTAAATCTAACCCTAGCCTTATCCCCATCAATTATCCCCAACCGTGATAAGGAGAGTGGGAGAAATGGCTATCGGTGCATTCGTCACCGCACAGTATCATTTTTCGGTTTTCGGTGCTGTTAGGGGGGGGCGAAACTTAGGCACCATGAAATCGCTTCCTAGAGCTTGTGGTTTGCATCCGAATGCTTTTTTCACATAAATGTTTCAATTTCTCACTCTTCTACGCCATTATAGTCATAAAACCTCTTAACACATGTCCCTCTGGCATTGGTGCAGACCCACAAGTCGCTGCAATTTGTCAAAAAGAGCGCATTTTCATGCATTTTCGCTGTACTTTCCACTTCAAAAGCTATTTTTCAAAATCGGATGAATATATCTTTGATAATAAGTGACCTTTTTCTTAAATACAGCAATGTTTAGGAAAATAAGAAACTAAAAATTGTATGAGGGAGCACACCACTAAATCACTCCTCATTTTGTGTCAGGTGGGTAGTTCGGTAAAAATATCCGTCGATTGGAAGCAATTGGTGTGATGGTGCGTATATTCTGTTGATTTTCAAATGTTACTATTTTAAATGAATAGTGCAGACAAGGTTCTAATACTTGGAATATCGAAAATAAATAAATTTGAATCTACAAATAAATTAGGCCTTCGGAAGTACGCCGTGCTCCGGAAAAAAAAAAAAAACAAAAATAAACGTGCTATGGGTTTTACGTGTCGGTGGAACAAAGTGGTGGCTCTATTACAACTGCCTGTATCTCGAATTCTATCCTGTATCGGTATCAATTTCCCTGATTTTTTAAAAATTTTCATCTTTTTTGATATAGAATATCTTCAAAACATCAATACTATGTCACGTGTTGAAATTTGACTATTTCAAGTCAATTTAGAGTTATTTCAATGGGAGCGTTATTGGTGGTGTGCACCTTCTAAAGCGCGTATGAGAATGTGCTGCACTTCATAAATTGGGATTTTCATTCAGATAAAGCAAAATTTAGGCCTCCAAATATGTGATTGTTATATAGAATAAATTGCTATTTGTCCAAAAATGAAGCTTTCGGTGTAATTTATGAGACTTTTTTTTCCTGAGAAATTAGTCACAAACGTCTTACCCCAGCAATTTTAACGGATTACATATTGTTCATTGTTGGCCATTTTTGGTTAAAAGTGGCGGTTTTTTGTCGTATATTATAGGTTTGCGGGCACAAAACATTGAAAGTTTTCTTGAAAGCGCTGCAATGTTCTGTGGAATTATTTATCTTTCAACAATATTATGTCCTATACAGAGCTACACTGGAGCTCCTTCGCGGTAATGCATGCAATTTCAAGCGAACATCTAATTACCATCCGTGGAGAGCAAATAACGCATTTTGTCATCAACTGCTTATTCTATTCCCAAGAGACAGCATGGTGGAAAAAAGATCGCGTTAACTTTGCATATTAAGTGATGTTTGTAATACCATTTATAATTGATGATTTATTTTTATAAGTCTCCAAAAGGGCCTCTTTGACTCTAACCTTGTTCAAAGAACCACGGTTAGCCCATTTAAAGAGGCAAGAAATTCGTTTCATACACTTACCAATATGTGTAGGTACTTTTTTGCGGGATTTCCACGCGAAGCATTTTAATACCCTAAAGCCTATCCCATCCCAATGTTTATCCATCGACCCGACCCTAACCGTAATTCTAACCCAAACTCTAACCCTACTAGGCCCCAAATCGAACCATAACCCACCCTAACCTTAACTCAACATCTAACCCGACCTATCCTAAAACCCTAACCCATCTAACCCAGTGCTTATCCCTAACCCTAACTTAATCTACACCCTACTCTTATCACCAACTTCTAACTTTTTCTAAATCGACCCTAACCTTATCCCCAATAATTATCCCCAACCGTGAAAGGAGAGTGCGAGCGAAATGGACTATCGGTGCATTCGGGGCCACCGCACATTAGTCATTTTTCGGTTTTTGGGTGCTGTTAAGGGGAGGGGGCGAAGCTTAGGCAACATGAACGCTTACTAGAGTTTGTGGTTGGCATCCAATCCGATGCAGTTGTTTACTATGTTTTCAATTTCTCACTCTTCGACGGTCCATTATAGTCATAACCTTAACCACAGTCCACTACTGGGCGTTGGCCAGACCACATAGCTGCAATTTGTCAAAAAGAGCGCATTTTCTGCCGTGACTTTCCACGTTCAAAAGGCTAGTTTTCAAAATCGGATGAATATACTCTTGTATAATAAGTGACAACTTTTTCTTAGAATGAATCTTTTTATTAATAAATAAAACTAAAAAAATTGTATGAGGGCACACCACTAATCACTACTCCCTCCGCATTTTCTGTTGTGTGGTGGGTAGTTCCGGTTAAACTATACCGTCGATTGTAAGCAATTGGTGTGGCCATGGTGCGTAGATATTGTTGATTTGCAAATGTTATATTTAATGAATAGTGCAGACAATGTTCTATACTTTGGAATATCAGAAAATAAATAAATTTGAATCTACAATAATTAGGCCGTCGTAAGTACTCCTTGCTCGGATACGGCTATGTGTTTTACGTGTCGGGTGGAAAAAGTGGTGACGCTATTCACAAGCCTGTAATCTCGAATTCTATCCGTAATCGGTATCATTACCATGCATTTTTTACAATTTTCTCTTTTTTTGATATAGAAATATCTTCAAAACATCAAAATGATGTCCACGTGGGTTTGAATTTGAAACTTATTTCAGTCCAATTTATCGTGTCTTTCAATGGGACGCGTTATTTGGGTGGTGTGCTCCCTCTAAAGCGCTGTATGAGAAGTGTGCATGCCTTTCATAAAATATTTGGGGATTTTCATGCAGATAAGCAAAATTGAGGCCCAAAAGTTATTGTTTATATAGATAAATTGCTATTTGTCCTAAAATGAAGCTTTCGGTGTAATTTAGAGACTTTTTGGTCCAAGAAATTAAAGTCACCAAACAGTCTTAACCCAGAATTTTATAACGGATTAACATGATTTGTTCAATTTTGGGGGCCATTTTTGTTAAAAGTGGCGGTTTTTTGTCTATATTTTATGTTTGCTCTGCACAAAAAATGAAAGTTTCTTGAAAGCGCTGGCAATGTCTTGTGGAATTAATTTTTATCTTTCAACAATATTATGTCCTATACGAAGTATACACTGTGATCTTTCCTCGCGGTAATGCATTCCATTTCAAAGCGAACATCTGATTACCCTCCGTGTAGAGCCAAAATAACGGCATATTGTCATCAAACTGCTTATTCTATTCACAAGAGACAGCATGATGGAAGAAAGATCGCTGTGAACTTTGGGCATAATAAGTGATGTTGTAATACCATATTTAATTTAATTGATGAGTTATTTTATAAAGTCTCAAACGGGCTCTCTTTGAACTCTAACTTGTCAAAATGACCACTGTAAGCCCTTTAAAGAGGCAAGAATCGGTTCATACCCATTACCATCTTGTAGGTAACTTTTTGCGTGGATTCCACGCGAGCATTTTTAATACCCCTAAAGCCTAGTCCCCTCCCCAATTTAAAACCATCGACCCGACCCTAACCTTAATTTCTAAACCCTAACTCTACCTAGCCCAATCTAACCATAACCCAACCCCCAATAACCTTACTCAAACATCTAACCCTAACCGATCGCTAACCGAACCCTATCGTAACTCCTAGCTTTATCCCTAACCCTAACCTTAATCCTAACCCTAACTCTTATTCACCACTCTAACTTCTTATTCTAAAAAATCTACCCTAGCCTGAATCCCCAACAATTACCCCACCGGTGAGAAGGAAGCGTGGAAGCGAAATGGACTATCGGTGCATTCGGTCACCGCCCTTAGTCCATTTTTCGGTTTTTGGTGCTGTTAAGGGAGGGGGGCGAAGCTTAGGCACCATGAAATCGCTTCCTGGAGTTTGTGGTTTGCATCCGATGCTTGTGTTCACATAAAGTTTTCAATTTCTCCTCTCTTCGACTCCATTATATTCATAAAACTCTTAACACGATGTCCACTACTGGCATTGGCATACCACATAGCTGCAATTTGTCAAAAAGCGCATTTTCAGGCTTTTCTGCTGTGCTTCTTTCACTTTAAAAGCTATTTTTCAAATCGGATGCTATATCTTTGTCTAATAAGTGACCACTTTTTCTAAGAATGAAACATGTTTATGACAAATAAGAAAACTAAAAAAATTGTATGAGGGAGCAACACCACTATATCACTCCGCATTTGTGTAATGGTGGTCGTTCCGGTAAAAAAATACCGTCGATTGTAAGCAAATTGGTGTGGGATGGTGCGTAGATATTGTTGATTTTCAAATGTTAATATTTAAATGAATAGTGCAAGAACAATGTTCTATACTTGGAATATCAGAAAATAAAATCATTTGGAATCCTACAAATAAATTAGGCCTTCGGATTCTACTCCCCCCCCCCCCCCCCCCACCCCCCCCCCCCCCCCCACCCACCCCCCCCCCCCCCCCCGGGGGGGGGGGGGGGGGGGGGGGGGTGGGGGGGGGGGGGGGGGTGGGTTGCCCGGATACGCTATGGGTTTTACGTGTCGGGTGGAAAAAGTGGTGACGCTATTCACAAGCCCTTATCTCGAATACTAAGCCTGTATGGTATCAAATTACCATGATTTTTAAAAAATTTTCATTCATCTTTTTTGCGATAGAAATATCTTCAAAACAATCAATATGATGTCACGTGGGGTTGAAATTTGAACTTATTTCAATCATTTAGCGTGTATTTCCATGGGAGCGTTATTTGGTGTGTGCACCCTTCTAAAGCGCTGTATGGGATTGTGCATGCACTTCATAAATT
>JAMKCH010068196.1:0-47168 GCA_023653785.1 Ophioderma brevispina
AGACACATTCATCTTTTAACCCATTGCATTGCGGTTCCATCTTTCATAATAACGCTGTGATCCTTCATTTTTCTCGGCATATTTAATGTTTGCATTTTCCTTCCAATGGGACATTCCAGAGCAATATTATGTTGTGAATCCAATGACAAATGTAAAGAGTAAGACACCTGGAAGAAAATTGAACAGTGCCATAGTTTCAACCCTTTGTGTATTTTCCAAGAAAGTACACAACTTTCTGAATGCTTTATGTTTCATAAATCTTTATGTTCAACTTCTTCATAATTTGATATACAGGGGATCCACAAAATATGGTGCAAGGAAAAAGCGCCCTCGTTGGAGGTGAAAAAAATAAAATAGTGACGAATATTTACATCAAGTCATTTTGCAATTTTGTGAATAGGAAAACCAAATTAGTATCGGCAAGATGAGAGGTCAAAAAGGTACTGGATAACTGGAGACATTGCGACTGAAAGGCTTCCAACATCCTTAGACACATGCCTTCGAATACTGTTAATTGTCTAAATGTTGTATAGTTTTGCTATGAACAGAACCAGTTGCGCTTGCTTTAATTGCAGTACGCGAGTAAATGAATGTGGCGCTACATGTGCTTGTTAAAAAGACTGGAGATGTATCTTGTAAATAATAATTTTGCCATAGCAACAACTATAATGCACTCATTTTAAGCTTTTTTTTATAACCAGTAAATCATATAGAAACAATTAACAGTTTGCAGTCAATATAGGGAAAACTGAAAAAAGTAAACGCGCGTATTAAACAAATATATATGGTTTGATTTAATTTCCGGATCATAACATGCAGCGCAGTATGGTGAGGTATGTATTGCTACTTTGTGATTTTTCCCCATCTATATATTATCCGTATGGCACGTATTCACTATGCAAAATATGAAGGCTGTATTCAATTTACTTTTCAAGTTACAGTTATTTTATTATTTCAAATATTTGGTAAAAAATTGTAGAGTAAAATTAAATTTCCCTCAGTATATATTAAGAAAATAGGCCTTTGTGATTAATACTAAGAAGTGCCTTGAAGCAGAAGTTGATGACATTTCTGGGACAAGAGTGATGGTAGCAACCCGCTTCACCTGCCTCAGATACTCGCCAAGATAGTTGAAATCATGTCTGCCTAACAATTTTAATTTGCAAAATTATATTCGCATTTCTTTTTATTAATAGACAGTCATTACTGATATTACCTGTTGATTCAATAACATTTTTGTTGAAGTGAACGAACATTAGACTGTATGTTGTTATATGTTGTTATATGAAAATGTACCACGATATCAGAGGAATTTCCCATGCCAGAAAGGATAAAGTGTGCCTTTGTTTCTATACAAGGTAGGGAGACGCCGAAAATCTTTTCATTTATACGGTAATGATAACCGACTTCACATGGCTTGAAATTCTTTCAATACTATTACCCTTCAGACGCGGTTTTATATATAACGGAGAATTTTTTAAAGTTCAGACGCCCGGAGGATATCGATAATAGTGAGGGTTTATAGAACGAGTATATTACCCAGGGTCTTTATATCACAAGGTTTAGAGGCAAAATACATGAATTCGAGACAGAGTGCATCAACCTGAAAAATTATGGCCTGTATAGAAGAAACATTTCAGCCTGGTCAGCGGTTAGGTTATTCTTTTTAATAAAGAAAAGCTGGAATAAGCAACGCCACCAGGGGGAAAATGCCGTTTTTAATCTCTGACCAGTGAACACGGGCGCATCCATGGTTACGTTTGTTGACAAACAATTGTTCTTTTAAAGCATCAAACGTTGCCCTTTCAACACAGGACAGAGACATGTTAGGTACATAAACTCATGACCGATCATCCGTCCAGTGCTTTAGGTTGCTCTAGTACAACAACAATGTCAACTGATATCGTCATGTAACTCAGCAAATAGGGTAAGCCATGGTCATTTCTAAAAAAAAAAAAACGTAGGAAGATGCATTTCTCATTCACCAATGTAAGTTTAGTTTAAATATTGCAAGTACAAACTCTGGGTTGTTGTCCTTTTCGCAGGATATCAACTTTCCCTCTTCAAGAAGCGTGTTGTGGTGGCATAAATCGGGATCATTTAACTGATCATGTTACGGCTTAAATACTAAGTATGCGCTTAGGAGCTATAAAAGTTATATTGAGCTAATAGTTTTTCCCTTAAATTTTTGGCTATATCTGATTACCCGGTTGCAGCATATTTATTTCTTGTTGCAACCTCTTTTTCACATGGGCTATATGCAATTGTTTCTTAAATATGCTATTTTTTGTATGTTCAAGAATTATGCTCACATGTATGTACCTCAATATAATGACATGACAGACAAGGTGAACATTGAAATTGGTCATACTGAAGCAGAAAATTCATTTCAATTATTTAGGTGACAGCTCTGTATACAATTTGAGGTCAAGTTTTGGTGACCCCTATAGACCATGTAGACCCTTGTTACATTTTGCCCACTAATTACGAAACCAAATGCCAAATATTGTAAAATAAGGCAAGACGAACAATTTGACACCAGTTTCAACAAAATCGGAGCATTTGGTAACGTTTACCTCCAGGATGACCTTGAACTTTAATAGGGCTGTACCTGTTTAACTAAAGGTCGGAACCTAGACAAACTATACATTTTTAATCCTTATAATGAGGCAAATACATTGGCTTACATTTAAACACAATTTGACTTTGGTTATCAAATTTACCCCTGTACTAATGTTACCCCCTTATTTTACCAAGTTCCCACATTTCCCAGAGGTTGGATCCAAAATATCTGTTTCAGCGCCCTTCAAACTACAGAAAAAACATCTTCAAACCTTCTTCCCCAAACTTCTAGAATGGGATTCTGATTTATAACCCTACTATAGTTGCGTAAAAACCATGTTCGAAAGGCTAGCCTCTGCAGACGACTGCCGATTGTTACGTGCGTACCCAAGGTCAGAAAAGTAACCTCCCGTGGTTCATAAAACAAAATTCACAATGACTATTTGTAAGAAGATTGACTTGACCAAGAGATAAATTCAAACAATAATTTTAATACATAAATTAAATCTGATCTGAATCACTCACAAAGTACACAATATTGTAACAATGCACACAAATTATTATGTTTCCTACCTATTTACAAACACACCATGCGCATAATCATTAATTACTAAAGTCATGAAAGTTCAAAGTTTTTGTTGGGTGCGCACCAGTCTCTGTAGAATCAGGTCCACATAAATCTTGGCAACACAATTCTTGCTGGTACAGTTCAACTAGTTTCCGTTATCGCAAAAGTCCTTTTGAACTAGACCGGCCTATTAATTTGTCAACTCGTAGACTTGGAGAAAAACTGGAAGTATTACTGCAGCTGAATAGTCCATACAGGTACTCAGTGCGTTAAAGGTGAACTCTTGTTAGAGGCAGCACTGGTAAGAGACACAATCCTGCTGGTATTCTAATAGTAACATTTGTTTTTCCAAAGGCACTAAATTTTGTGCAGCTCTGACGATTCTGACGACTTTCCAGAATTATATAACATAAGATGTTTATAAATCAAATGTTATGCAAGTTCTCCACCTTCTGTTTGAGCGGTCTACACTCGCTGAAATCTCTTGTCAACTGGCAAAGAAGAATGACTTGCAACAGAATTTGTACTTAGCAAATTTCCCATGATGCAACAAAACAAGCGAAGACAAGTCCTGATGTGTTTTGACATAGCAATTACACAAAGTCTATAGTTCATCAACAGGTGTGAAATCTTGCTTCCTCTAGTAAACAAAGAACCTCTATACAGTTCTTAGAATGGAGAAGATAAGACACTGTGCTCCTATTGCCCTTTGACTGCGAACATCTTCTGACATGTTTTTACTCAGGAAGTTCTCACACTCTAGTCCACTTAGAACTAGGTCAATCAGATAAGTAATGCTTGATGAACAACACTAATTTTATATTAATATTTCCCAGTTCTCCTCACGCCTAATTTATATGATTAAATTTAACATGATTGAATTAATATAACACAAAAATAATCTAATATAATATTCAGGAGACTGTCACACGATGAAGTATGAACCCACCTTTTATGCAAAAGAAAACAAACTACGGAATTGTTAACCTGGAACAAAACTACCATTAAGATATTCCATAAGTATACCACACCCCAGAAGACAATTTCAGTATTAGAAATGACTATGGGAATCCCCAATCTATTTTTGACAAAATGTGTGGGAATTCCCGTAGGAATCCCAATGGAATTTTTCATCATGTCCTCTTTGTGTGTTTGTGACCAACGAGAATGAAAGGGGGGAACAGTCTACAAAGGAGTAGTATTCCTTGGGAAATGTGATTTTTTCCTGTGGGTCAGCAAAGTCATAGGAATTCTCAGAGCCATCTTCGGTTAGCTACTTAATTACTCAATTATCTATTTAGTGCATTTGTTAAAGTAACACAAATGGAATATTGGATAATGTTTTTCAGGACTTTCATTGTGGTAATTCCCACGCATTTTTGAATTTCATGATGGGAATTCCCATGCACTTTTTTAGATTTGACTATGGGAATTCCCATGCATTTTTGGAAAAGAATCGTGTAGGAAAAAAAAAAAAAAAAAAAAGGGGGGGGGGGGGATATTTTTTGGAATAGCCCATGTTGGAGTTTTTGTTGTATATTCAGTATGTACTAGGTCCTCTCCAGTATGAATAATGTTCTGTCCTTCTGTT
Organism: Ophioderma brevispina; assembly: GCA_023653785.1. NCBI lineage: Eukaryota > Metazoa > Echinodermata > Ophiuroidea > Amphilepidida > Ophiodermatidae > Ophioderma > Ophioderma brevispina. The sequence goes on from JAMKCH010068196.1 coordinate 4,722, forward strand.
GTCCTGTTAGCATTTTGTTCTCTCCTGTAAACATCGGAATTTTCCTGTAAGCTTCTTATATACACCTGGCACAAAAAGTATCTCGGCATGTTTATCGATCAGTATTGTGCCAAAGTCAGACCTTTTTAAAAGTTTTCGAAATATACATTTTGTTGCGTATGGCTTGTTCTTTCATTTAACACCTCGCTTGTAAAAAAGCGTGCAAAAATGGCTGAGATAGAGTACCCAAAAGACGCAAACCCCACAAAGCAAAAGTTGCAATTTTTGGATTTTTCAATGGTCACTGTGTGGTTCAACGCAATTATACGTGTGTATTGATTTTACACAAAGAGGTTTTCCGACTGAATGAGCGAGAAAGCCTACTTGCAATATTGATTGTGGTCCGCGTGTTCGTGTCCCAGTACACTGCAATGTCCATTGAAAAATCAAAAAACTGCAACTTTTTGGTTTTGGGGTTTTGCGTCTTTCGGCCGTTCTATCTCAGCCATTTCTGCACGCTTTTTTACATGCCAGGTATTAAATGAAAGAGCAAGCCATAAGAAACAAAATGTGTATTTCGAAAACTTCAAAATGGTCTGACTTTGGCACAATACTGATCGAAAAACATGCCGAGATACTTTTTGTGCCAGGTGTATTTAATAGATAGATATAAAAGTTGCCAAAGCATGTGGAATCCAAATATTTTGTGAGTTTTATTTTTTACCATCGTGTTTGATATTGTAGAACAAAATGAGTGGGTAACCATATTGTAGGATAAAAAAAATAATATCTGAGAAGGACCACAGGGGAAGAAAATCACGAATTTCATCCCAGTGGAATGTAATCACAAATATGGCCCCACAGAATCGTTCTAATCTTTTAGAGTTTAAGGTTTTGGACATATAGGCCATTACTCTCTCTCTCCTCGTAGCCGGCCGTTCAGAAGTAGGAAAAGTATATTGACATGGCCGAAATATTTTGCATTTGCGTTATTCACAGTCTCTGTAAAATGACCACAGTGATGATAGAAGCTTTACCTGAGTCACGGATGGTGTAATGTTTCCCTTCTTTCTTACTCAAATGAATAGACCGCTCCGTGTTCTATGTTATACGAGCTGCTGTTCTGTATTGCACGGCCCGTACGACACGTCGGAGTCTATTACCCTTATGTCTGCTGCTAGACAAATTCTAGTCCCAAAAGAACGCTTACTAGTCCAATGACCGAGTCTAATTTGAGCTGTCACTTGTAACGATGATACCCAGATGAATAGCCGGTATCAGTTGATGAAGTAGCAATTGGTAGATTCTCCTAGGAAGATAACAAATTAATATAAATTAATTGACTACACCGACAATTAACGTGGAAGTTCAAATACTAATACAAATACAAATACCAGAATGTTTTGAAATGTAAATAACAACAAGTGGAATAGAGCTTGCAAAAGTAGTTTACGGTTTCAACCTGACACGGCTTGAAAAGAATTCAACTTAACAGAATACATGGGGAGGCAGACAATGCGGAATCACTAGGGCTGACCTGTAACCTCTGTAGTATCAATGACTTGTATTTTCTTATGTTAGTTGTTTAGCCAATATCGATATTGAATACACCGCAAAATACGTGCATGGTTTCATTTGTACTACATGCTTGCGGTTCCTATGACTTACGTTGAAAGAGATGAGGCCATAAGGGCTGATTCATCTTTTGGAAGACATGGTCTCCTTTTACCCATTACATTGCGGTTCCTTCTTTGATAGTAATCCTGTGATCTTTCATATATTTTCTTTATATATGCTTGCATTTTCTTTTCAATATGATATTCCAAAGCAATAGGCCAATCCTTTGATTGGCAAAAGTGGGCCGTAAAGTGAAATGATGGCGATATAGACTTCCATATTTGGACTGGTCATGTCTAAACTGACAATGAGATTGGTTGTCTTGGTTGTCAACAAGACCAAAGCTTGCAGATCGCGATAACTACCGCTAAGTTTTTTAATTGTTTAAAATAATATATTCGAAGGGAGTGGGCTGTTTACGAAAATACGGTAAGTACTCCTTACGTAGGCTTAAGACGGATAATTGTGTGGTAAAATAGTTTGCAGTGTTTTTTTTTTTCTCTATAGAAAGGTCACATTCAACAAGCTTGTAGAAGTAAGGGTGGGCATACGGCCACTTTTTTAAGCCAGTAGATTATATGGTCACTTTGGCCGCCAAAAATGAATCTGATAAATCATTTTGATGTCAAATGCATTTTTGATATGGTTCCATGGATTTTAAATTTTTTCATGTAAAGTAAATTTTGGTAATTTTAGACATAACTTCAAAAGCAATGTCCTTCTCAACCTATTTTGTTAGAAACTCACACACAGATGCATTTGTATATTCTATAAATATTCGCGAAGGAAAATATAATAATATCGTGCTGAATTGCGAAGGGATTCAATTTTAAAATTTTAAAGAAAATGTATTGTTGGGTGCAAAGCCATGAATAGAATAGCCATTAAGCTAGTAAACTTACAAAAGGACATAAGAAAGGTCATTGCACCATTGTCATGGCATGCTTCAAATTTTCTAAAAAGCATGATCACACCATGATAACGTTGCATTTTATGCATCTATAATAATGTTAAACTGTACATTCTATTTATTGTTATTAATTATGTCAGGGTCTCATGGGAGACCAGTATGTACTACTGAACTGAGTTACCCTGAATAAATATGTATGATTTCCCTTCAACTGCCTCAGATCATCCCCTATTTTTGATTATTTAATCGCATTGCTTTTTATTAAATAACATTTAAATGTATAATTGTGTGAATGGGCTATTCCAGAGATTTTCCACACGGGCCAAACATGAAAGTGGGAATTCCCAAACAATTCTTCTTCAGAAACGTGCATGGGAATTCCCGGGCCCATATGAAATCTAAAAGTGCATGGAATGCCATCATGAAAATCGTAACAAGCAAATGCAAAATTCAATCGTGTTACTTTAAGAGTGTACCGAAAGATAATTGATTAATTCAGTGTGCTAATCAAAGATGACTTTAGACATTCCATGACTACTGACCCACGTCTTCTTCTTACCGTGTCCAAACGCTGTGCTTCTTAATGATCCAGCCAGAGAATGGGTACAACGTCTGGCTGCTTCACTGCATCCGCAAGGTCCTTGTTTGTTTGCTTGTTGCTCCAGCAGTTGGCAGACCAAGAGTGGGGCCCCCCTGCCGCGTGCTTTCCCCAAACACGGTAGTATCCCGATCTGCTTCCAGATACCCACTTCTGCAAGGAAACCTTAAATCGGCCAGTTTCTGGTTCTCATCTATTGAGGCAAATCTCATTCAGCAGCCCAGAGGAGTCACTCCAGGCGGGAGTGACCACCAGGTTCAACACCGACAATGCCACCCGTCCGATGCAAGCCGCCCCCCCCCCACCCACAAGTCGACTCTCCCCACCCCCCAGAGACTGCCCCAAAGGTCGGACTCATCCCGCTTAAGAAACCCCCTCCAGACCCATGCTTGCCGGCAGCAGGCATCCGTCCAGACACAGGGGGCTTCACATTGTATTACTTGGCAGCTACATTCTTTCATGCTCGCTACGCTACGACGGATGTCTGGTGGAGCAAATTCCTCTAGATGTACAAGTTTCCGTTGGTGTTGGCCGGAGCAATCCTGGATAAGCCGGCGAGGCATTAAAACGGGCTGGATCACAAGCTTCTTGGGCATGGGTTGATCTTTCCCAACCTGGCAAGGCATACTCGACATGAGTAGCACAGGGCAAGTGCGTCGATCTTAGGGGTAATTGGGCGAGCACCCCATCTGGTGCATGGAGTTTTGTTTCAAAGATGTTATTATTGCGTGGAAATCATACTTTACTCTCTCTTTCTCAATGGTGGATCTTATAAGAGAAGAGTGCGGTCCAAGGTGACTCCTAGGTAGACAGGTTATCACAGTTCTCCATGGAGGTCCAGACAGGTAACTTTAAGCTGACGTTTTGTTACTTCACGGTTGCGTAATGGAAAGCACACACCTGTGTCTTAGTTGGATTTGCACGTATGTGTTTTCCCCTCATAATAAGGAGTGGTTCATCCCAAGCTTTGGAGCGTCTCCTCTTCTTCAACCACCGTGAAGTCGGCATCTTTGCACTAATCCAAGATTCGTGTGCATAAATAAAACTGACGGTTCCGGCACCTCCTAGTGTCGTTGGTATTTATTTGTTGAACAGGAGAGGTGCAACAACATCCCTTGGGTAACCATTCTTGAGCCAACGCCATTGGCTCTTCTTGTCTCCTAGCTGAACAAAGAAACATCCTGTTAGCCAGCATTCCACGGATAAGCTCAGTCAAGCGGATTTGTCCTTGTAATTTCAGGATCTCTGGACTAGGCATCTGTGATTAACAGTGTTCTATGGCTGCTGACGAGGTTCGACGAAACACAGCTCGGTTACCAGACCCTTCTAGAAACCATCTCATGTGTTGAGTTAGGTTTGAGTACTTGGCTTGTGAGTTTGCCTGGCCGGAAAACCTGCCTGTTCTGGTTTGAGGTGTTTTGTATATCACAGGGCAATACGATGAGCAGAGAGACGTTCAAAGAGCTGTAGGTATGGCTAGGAGTGAATATAGGTCTGTAGCTCTTGGGCTTGATGGATCTTTCCCATGCTTTAGGAGTGCCATAAACATGTGCTTTTCTCCAGATCTTGGGAACCTGTGCGGAAAAATGGCAGCAATTGTAGAGCTCAAGAAGCCATTCCTTTGAACTACTGGCCAAGATGTTTAGTTGCTACAGAGAGATGTTGTCAAGGGCCTACTGCTTTTCCTGCAGGTTGAAGTTTAGCAATACCGGATTCAGCAGATTAGTCCATGTTGAAGGGGCGAGTGAAACCAGGGTCACACTAGACCTTATTATGGTCTAGTTGATCTTCTGGGTTCTTGCTGCACTTGCCATTTAAAGCCAGTTGGTTTTTATGTGGGCAACTTGGCTTGGAGTGTGGACATTGGCTGACTGGAGGTTCTGTATGTTGGATCCCCTCGGAGCTTCGGATGGTAGACCATGCTTCTTTGCTGTTATGGGGCATATCGGTGGATTCAATTAAAGGGTGCCAGGTTTGATCTTTTCCTGGGAGATCCTCTCCGAGAATTCCTCACCTTTAGCAGGTTGTTTCAGCGAAAAGGATCAGATTCAACATGGTGATATACTATTTGATATTCTCTAGCACAATCCTTGGAAAAGCCTGCGTAATATATTCCGTCTACAGCCTCTGGGTATGAATCTCCGTGCAGTCTTGTTCACTAGTGGGCAAATTTGTCCATAGTTATGGGTTTTGGAGCAATCTCTTCACGTTCTGATCCAGGGTCATCAGTGAATCCTTGCCAATCTGCAGCTTTCCTGTAGTTAAAGCGGCGCTTAAAAGGCATTTGTTGGTCTTACTGCAGGCGTTGACTTGGATACCGATTGAGTTCGATGTTTAGTTAGTGGAAACAGGATCCAGAACAATCTTGCTACAAAGGTTAGAGATGGTTTTTGCTAACAATAGCTAGGATCAGGGTTGTAACCTCTCTTCCAGCGGGCACTATGAAATGATGTCGGCAGATTAGAGTCGTGAAGGAGAGTAGATTGTTGACTGTCTATCCTATCTTCGACAGCTTGTCCGTCTTTAGTAGTTTCATGTAGCCCATGGGGACTATGTTGTTGGAAGGTCCCAATGAAGAAGTGAGGTTGGGTGGAATTCCCAGGGTTGAGCTGCGGGTGCTCGAAGTCTACTGATGGAGGTTTGTAAGACAGATGTTGTAACTATGAGCAGAAGCCTAAGATCATGGTGAGGGACTTCGATGTTGTTAACATCAGACATTGAGGTTGCTTCTACATCGGTACCTGTTCTCAAAATATATAAGCACTCCGTATTTGTCGATGTGGCTCTCGGTGGCAGGACCATTCCTGGTATGGTTGGGCGGTGGTAATTGATTCCTCTGTGGGTTTCCTGCCAGACATAGGACATCGCAATGAGATTGTTACACAAATCAGCGATGATGGTATTTTTGCACTGAAAAAACCCTCCACATTCAATGACACTAGAGTCAAGGCAGACCTCAGAAAAGGCCTGCGCTGAGGTCTTGTCATGATAGTGGGTGTATACTTAAGAAATGATGTTCATGGAAAACAGTGTTGGAGTTGTAGAGATTAGTTCGCTGCTTCGCTTCGCAGTTTTAACTTTGCCTCGCTACGCAGCTTAAAACAGGGGAGACCACAAGACGGTTCTCTACACTTAATGGACCACTAAAATCCATTTTCCAAAGAATACTATCACATAGTAGGCTAGTTTTGGCTTTGTCATTGCCGTTGGGTCAAAAACATCAAAATATGACATGATGAACAAGGGTCAGGTGAATTCACACGGAATTCCCACACTGATTTGGAATAAACAGTAGGGAATTCCAATATCATTTGATTTTTAAATTGTGGAATTAGACCCCCAATATTTTAGGATATTGTTATATGAAAGGATGTACCCACGAGATCAGAGGAATTGACCCGACCCGAAAGGATATAAAGTGTTGCTCTTGTTCTATACAAGGTAGGAGACGCCGAAATTCTTTTAAATATATAGCCGACTTAACATGGCTTGAAATCATCTACACTATACTACCTTGAGGTATTATAGAACGAGTACATAACCCAAGGATGTTTATATAATAAGGTTAGAGGCAAAATACCTGGAATCGAGACAAAGTGTAGCAGCCAGACGGATACCCATGCGTACACGTTTGTTGACAACAATGTTCTTTTAAGCATCGAACCCCCCCCAATGCCACGGATTCAACACAGACAGAGCCAGGGTAGTAGAATTTAATGATGTGGAACCGACCATCCGTCCAGCGCTTTAGGTTACTCTAGTATATCAAATTTCCCTCGCCATGTCAACTGATATCGCCATGAAACGCACCAAAATAGGGGATGCTACGTACGGTCATTTCGTTCCATCGACTATCAAAAGTAACCGATGTAATAAAACCTTTGCTATCATGTCCCCGAGTAAGGAGGATTCTTTTTCCTACACCAATTTAAGTTTTAATTAACATTGCAAGGTACAAACTCTGGGTTGTTTTTCCTTTTTCGCAAGGAGTTTCATTTCCCTCTTCAAGAAGCTTGTTGAAGTGGCATAAATCGGCATCATTTAACTGATCATGTTACGGCTTAAATACTAATTGTGCGCTAGGAACTATATGCCTATAATCTTTTTATGTGCATGATTGTTTTCTAATATAGTTTTCGTATAATTATATAATATTAAAAAAAAAAAAAAAAAAAACCTTTTTTGGGTTTTTTTTTTTTTTATCAGGGGGTTGTCAATTTAGGTAGGCAAAACTAATATCAAACAAAGAACAAGACGATATCACTTAAAGTCTACCTAACAGGCTAATTTTTAATTTAGTATGGTTCAAGATTATGAAGAAAGAATACCCCTACAATAAATTCCCCTTATTAGCAGACTAACCAACAACATTTTGTCCTATGGAGGTCGCCATATTCGGCATTGATGACGTTGCCATAACACTTGTAAACGTACCATAGCTTTTTTAATATTTAAATGGCAACCAAATTGGTGACAAGCGATTATTAACTGGACAGTGTGGTACCCAAGACAGTCCGGTGTAGCACAAAAACTTCAAGCTAAATCCCTTCAAAAACTTTTTTGAGGAGCTCTGCAAAACATATCGGAAGCGGATTGGAAACTGCTATAACGACATTATAGTTATCATAGATCATAGTGGGACAGATCCATATTGTCGACATTGACTGAATCCAATTCCAATTAACACAAGTGATTCTGGGTCGGATTCTGGCGCAACGTTTTAATTTGAACCTTAATATTTTGTTTTCATTATATACCCTTTCTATGCCAATAGACCCCAGCATACAAACAATCGAGTTGATATTTCATGGACATGTATTCATGTAAATTTAATTCATGGTAAATATATTCATGGTAAATGCTGACCACCGTATTAGTTAAATCCTATTATACACTATTTGCAGAGGAATTGACTTTGTCCAAAACTAAAATGCCAACGAACCTTATCAGCATATAGATTAGATTTGTGAACACTTTTGAACATGAACAACAAACTACAATACGAACCCCCGAGTGCATGAAAATTGAGTGCAAGATAAAAAAGTGAAACACTTATGTCAATCTCCATGATTATTTGAGGCACTATTTGTACTTTATATATATAATGGACATTTATAAAAATCAATACACCAAAGAAGCAAAGGTAACTTCTAAGGGGAATTTCATAATCTACAGCCGCCTCGTCCATCCGCTTACTATACGCAGTTGCATTTTTGTAGCGTCCTGAACGTTGGTATAATTATAGTAGTAAAATGTGCCCAAACTACCGTGCCAATTCGATCGTCTCAGCAGTACAATGGACCAAACCAAACCAGAATCAAACTACATTTTCAGAAATATGGCCTTTTCCTCGCGTAAAATCACACGAAATGAATATTTAAAATCAACCGAATTACAATATCCCCACTATTCATTAAATAATATTAATAAATGCATCAAATTTTTCAATAACTGACTGACTAACTAACTACGTAACGTATTAATAAAAATAATACCGGCTTCTACAGCTGCTGTGATTTTTGCTATGGATGTATACTAACATAATTAACTGGAACCGATTACATTCAAAGGTGTAAGCTGAACTGATCATTCTTTGCGGTTTGTTTTTTTTTTTCATTGAAGATTCACACAATGTAATTAATGATGTGATACGTTACTTTTTTACACTCCATTTACTGAAATCTGCCAGTTGCTGTGGCGTATATGAAGCAACATACAGCTGTCGGGCACCCTCGGTGACCAATGGAGTATTTTTATACGGTTCGCGTGGTGTCGTAATATTTGAATAATTCCTGGCAAGAGGCGGTAATAATGTATGGCTGACAATGTGAGGGCAAAAAAGAGAGTGTGTTTGTTATATTATTTCATCAACCCTTAATTATATCGACATTCCATGTCTTCCTGTTTTTGCTCATTATAAGTAAGCAAAGTATGTTTGGCTTGCTGCTCTCCCGATTGCTATGACCATTTCTTTTTTGGGTTGGTAGAATGTACACTGAATTTTGCTGAAATTTTCACTGCTGTCCATTAAAGACATGTACAGTCAGAATTCAAAACGGATATTAATTTTTACGAATTGAGAAGAGAGCAGCGATAAATGATATCCCGCCTTATTTTTACAAACCAACACGACGAAAAAGCGTTGCCTGCCGGCGTTTTGCCTGTTCTGTAAAGTTTAACATTCATGCTCTCACATAATCCCCAGGACATGTCTCAAATATAAAGGTGTAAACCAGAATCAACAGGTTTGTGTTGCAACGAATTAAGTGAGAGCACGATTAATGATAATCGAAACTCTTTACACCACAAGCGGATTGCTTGTAACCCTTCAAATCACAACCCGTTAAGTAGTAAAGGAGAATTGACGTAGCTGAGTGCATTATATTAGATAATTGCGTGTGAGTACGTGTTTGTCCACTTTGGGTCGAGAGCGAGCCTCGAGACCCAAAGTGGACAAAATCGTGCTACACGCAATTATCTTACATAATGCACGCAGCTCAGTCAAATAAATCGATACACTAGCGTGTTCCAGTTTCAAATATAAAACATAATATGATATGTGTGAAATTAAATAAAATACCACCCTCGAAAAATAATAACTTCAAAATTAAAAAACACAGGCCCACAATTGGCCTCTTACTCAATCACCCGTATCGATCCAATTCGTAGTTGTAGGGGTTATTGTTTGTTGATGGGTAGCTCCATCCGTATACTCCCCATTTTAAAAGCCATGGGTTTCATTTGAAGCTTACAAGCAAGTATTCTTACGGAGCGCCATAGTAAACAAGAGGTGGACTGGCCCGCAGCAAACAAATATTGCCAGTATAGCTTTCCAGTAATAACAACTATGGGATATTATTGAAAGTTGGATTCTCACAATTAAAAAGTGGGCCGATCTTTAGGCCTAGTACAAGTGTGGTCTATTGACATGGATCTTTGGGTTCACACTCTCACCCATGAAGACCTTGTTTTGTACACACATGTCTACATGGGCTATAAAAAAAATTGGTTAGTTTAAAATCATTGTGTATTTGCCACCACAAAATGAATTCGGCAGCCTCAATGAATAAACTGCATGTTGAAGGATTGTGGTGGCAGAATACTTGACCCATCCCGTTTATTGTAATTTAAATATGATACAATACTTCACATAAACAACCGCACTGCCATCACGCCCATTAATGAGGGTTATTGACAAAGCTATTATGGCGTGCCTGAGTGACTCACTCTCAATTAAATGGCCGGATCATGTTACAAGATATTGTCCAGAATAATGTTTTCGAGTAGCCGCAACTCCTGTCAAATAAAAGTAAAACAAAAGGAAAAAAGATACGTGTTATTGCGTGTATGAAGGGTTGTACGCCACGGTTCGGTGAGTGCAGGTCTCTACTTGGCAGCAAGAGGGATATACATTAGTCCATAATAATGACAGCTAAATCCTCAACTTCGTTATTTTTTTCGTCTAATGAATAATTATTTTTTCGGGAATTAGTGATGTAACGGAAAGCTTGGTTCTGAACTGAAATTAGTTTTAGGTGAAAACTTGTTTTTTGATTGAAAACTAGTTACGAGAAAAGCTAAATATTGACTGAAAAGTTTTGAATACATAAAAACATATGTTCTTTAACCGTTTATAATCTGAGTCTTATCCATGATCATTTGGAACTGAGAATTACAGGGTTTTAAATGGCCTTTGAGTTATTTCGAGACTTTTAAAATGTTATATTTGCTAAGCTATAAAATGATATATCTTTAGTTTCAAAATGTAATTGTTAAACGGTCACGTTGCCGATAAATGTCTTTGGTTATTAAGATTTTGTTTTGTTTATTTTATATTTCTAAACACCAAAATGTCAGTTCGAAACTGTTTGTAATTATAAAATCACAAAATATCGATTTCAAGTGGGAAGCCTAAACCCATTTTTTCAGTATCCGAGTGAAAACCTTTTAATTTGAATAATAATAAAATCAGTTTTCAATTCAAGAAACTGACTCGGAGTTTTTACTTGAAAAACTAAAGTTTATGAAAGATTTTTTGAGAAACATGGTTTTCAAAGTCAATCATTAATAATGAATGAATGATAACTTTTCGAAAAAAAATTATCGACTAATACACAAAGTTTTTGAAATCTACGTTTTCATTAGAAACCCTTTTTCAGGTTGATATACTAGATTTTTTGTGAAATTTCGTTTTTTCAATATGTTTTTCAAGGGATAGGTACAGATTTCACTTCCCAATTTGAAAAAAAGTTCGGTTTTTCAATTACAGGAAAAAAAACTCACTTTATCAACTCCATAGTTTTTCATTTGAATGAAAAAAAAATATTATATAGAGGTCCCGAGAAACTGGGGAATTGAAAAGTCACTCAATCACGCCCATTTCACACATTAGGATAAACTTGTCAACCACCCTTAACGAGGCTTGATGGAATGGTTGGTTTAAATATGTTGTTATATGATTATCCTTGTGTTCAGAGCTTTGTATTTTACGAATCATTCGCCGTGTTTCTAGAGGTTTGTATGAGTCCACCAGAAGGACGAGTGCACAAATTATCATAGATTCTTTTGTTTCGCGTGCAAGTTTATCTATATCTTTTGGTTCTGGCGTGCAGGGTATATAATTTTGTCCTCTCTGCCTCAGATAACCTTACGGGAGACTGATTCGTAGGATATAATGCACTGAACAACGATGGATAATCAACAATACACTGGTGCACTAGAAGTGTATGCTGCAGTAACATGCGAGTGAATCCGTAGGGCTGGCTTAACCAGTTAAACCTTTACTTATTTGGGATTGACTTTAGTTTGTAATGCGTTTTATCGAACATAACGTGAAAAACAGTTACCACGACTGCATCTTTATGATAACGTTACATAACGGATTACGACAATAGGTACATGTTGTATATATTTTACACAACTTTTTGTACAGATATTTTTTTTCAATCATAAAGAATTTAGCGTCTCACTTCAAAGTCTTTTGAGTCGTAGAGAGCAAATAGTTGGTTATTTGAGGAATGTTACCACATGTGATAAAATGGATGTGCTCACAATTAAGTGATAGCAGATGTAACTCTATTCTGGCCCATAATTCCTTGGCCATAACAAACATGAGTGCTGATCGTTGCGTGTATTGCGTTCACGTGCAACACTTTACGTGCACGTCCTAAAATGACCAAGAAAGTGTGAGGCAGAGCGAAAGCATTTACATTTCTATTGACGCACGTTCCTTTGAAATCGCTGACCGTCAGGATATCATCTGACAGCTTAGATCACTTGGTATGGCAAGGGTTAACCTACGTCTACCTGAGCCATTTTTGTAACAAAACTCCCGAAAGGGGGAGACCATTCCGAAGGGAGGTGTGACCAGCGAGGGTTAAAGTTCCTTTACAGAGTGCATCTCATCCTTCCTATGGTCATATTGCTGGTAGTGTTAGACGATAATTGGTTCCCTGAATCAAAATTATGGACGAACCTGGTTATACGGGATTTTCGTTAAAATAGGATACATTCGCAATGTTCACAACCATTTCAACTGAACTTTGAAGCCAAGCTTAAAGCGGAACTGACCACATATCTAGGTACATTTGCACCAGATGACAGAAAATGGCAAAGAAACATTGAGTCTAGACTGTTTGCCTATTAAAAAAGCTAAACTACTGGTTAACCACGGTTTATGCTCCATAAATTTGGATTTTCTGACGAACTACCGGAAGCTTTTGATGACCTCCTCACTGTGAATGGAGTTCACCGGATACATCTATCCTACACAAAGACATAGTACATCTATTCACAAAATTGCTAAAAGTGGAGTACTCTCTATTTTTTCTCTCCCGCCCAAACCGACGCTATACCGACTCTTTAATTGGTTAATTCCTAAACAGCTGTGAAAGCTAATTATTCCCTCTTCAATCGAGTATGGTCAACGTTTTATAAAGTCCATCTGAAATGTTCCGACCTACTTCTCTTCTCCAATGCGATGCTAGTTCCCGTTGTATTTAGACTAGTGTACGCGTTTACGGGGCTACATAAATAACATATTAAGACCACCAAAGTCAGTTCGTGTACTTATTTGATATAGTCCATTAGCTGCCATCATCGTATTTTCGCATCGTTGCAACAATGCCCCAACTGGTGATTTAATTTTTCCCATAATCACCTTGAAGGGATTCACCCTGACTTAGATGAGGATATGTTTCCGCCCCGACAGCTTGCACGTTAGCGTGTTCTGCCCATTTCAAAATGGCCGCCATTGTTTTAATGTAAAACCCGCCATTATAATTTCATTACAGATACAAATTTCATCCCGCTACGACTACGCAAAATCAAGTTTTTAACTTCCTACAGGGGGCTTACACGTCTATGCGTCCAGGATGGCAATTGTTGAACTATTAGCACCTGGGTGATATTTTTGGGAGCTCCAAACGAATTATGGCATTTATATCTTTCGTACAAGGCCTGTTGTTAAAGAATGGGCGGTGATTATAATCAGGTAGAACCTTCATGTGACCGTACAGTTGAGTATATATGCCATTTTTTTTTGCTGAAAATTATAGATTAGGTTGTAGACTACGAAACTGCCGGGTGCCACCTGGCATCCTTGGGCAATTTTTGAGAATGACGGAGAGGGCGTCGCCATTAATGATAATTATATATTCAACCCCTATATTATCAACTATGGAGTTACTAAGATAACTCTATGAATCAACGAACAAGTGTAGTGGAGCACTTTTAACATTAAGTCATACTTCAAATTCAAAATGGAAGCCAAATCCAATAATTTTAAATATGCCCTATTACAGCAAATCCCTGCGATAAAAATAACGTGAACTACTTATGGTTATGTTATTAAAAACACATAAATATATTTCTGATACTTTTAAAATGGTAACCATGGCGTCAATCAATAGGGCAGCCAAAACGTGAACATCTTCAAAAAATACTTGTACACAAAATTTATAAGGTATTACACCGCAGCCGTCAAATCGATATCAATGTGCCAGTGATCATTAGAAATGTACCTTTTATCCTTACCATGTACAACATAATTTCATTGTTTTAAAATTAAATGCGCCAAAATCGAAATAAAACCAATATGTGCAAGTTGTCCAAAATACCATAGGAATTAAATTTTTTCACATATATTGCACTCAATTTATAACCTTTATAATTTGACACATTTTTATTCTCGTGAATTACCTGGTAATCACTTGGTTATGATCATATAATAGGTACATTTCTAATTGTTTCATTGACACAATAATTTAATACTTGAAGGTAATAATTTAGAAATTTGTGTCAAGTGGTTTTTTGAAGATATCCCGTTTTGGCCTGCCATATTGATTGCGTCATGTTACAAACTTTAAAATTCATAGATACCTTTATTGTATCAACACATAATCTAAGTACTCTTTCATGTTTATTTTTTATACGCAGGTATTTGCTGTTATAGGGCATATTTTATTGATTAGATTTGGCTTCCATTTTGGAATTTGACAGTATGACTTATGTTACAAGTGTGCTCTATACACTTGTTCATCGGATCCTATAGTATAGCTAGTAACTCCATAGTTTTTGATAATAGAGGGTTGAATATATAATTATCATTTATGGCGACGCACTGGATTCTTCAAAATGCCAAGGATGCTAAGGTGGCACCCGGCAGATTCTTATTCTCACACCCTAATCTATCATTTTCGCAAAAACATTGTGTATATACTCAACTTTACGGTTAGGGCATAATTTGGACCATATCCACCCTATCCACCCGACTATTATATTCGCTCAGGGTACGTAAACTCAGGAAGAAAAACACCCTTGCCCTCTTTTTTGATGTTTATTAAACAACACTTTCAATAATGACCCTGTACATACTTTCCAATATGTAAAATATTAAAGTGGGTATTGACATGTCTGAGTCTGTCACTAAATCTGTTTCTTTACTCGTCTTTACTTCTTCGGCCATATAACGTAGTTTAAACTGAACTCTATATTAGTTCAAAGGAAGTCAACATCTCATATCAACCTGAATACACTAAACTCATATTAATTGGTTGTGGCTGTATTTAGGACTACAGTCAGTGACGTCATAGTTGTTTCCCCAGTAAGAAATAAAAATATGCTTATAAGAAGTGAAAAAGTTTGCTATAGGTAGAATGAAAATTTAAACATGGGGACCTAACTTTCTTTCGAGCACATCAAGTGTTATCTTGTTTCTGACTTGTACCACCAGCCTTTCTTCACTCTCTCTTGTCGCATATACACTTCCTTCCCAGGCGTCAACCAGTTGTTGAATGGTCTGCAATTGTCAAGAAGTACGATGAGAAAATTGCGGAAAAAGTTATCAATAGTTTTCCTTAATGGTTCTATTATGTCGAAAAAGATGTGCATGAGTGTTTTCTTCTATCTCATTTAGTCCCCCGGAGTGGGTATAACCCCGCCATCATGAGTTAAGATAATGTCCGCAATATACAAATGCCTCAGGTTAATTCTCTTTTTGGTGCTCTCAAAAATTACACGAATTCTTACCGCATCAATTTAAGCAATTTTGTACATTTAACAAAACAAGCATCCTTCCGGCGGCCATATTGGACCCTTAAATGTTTAAAAAAGGCCCACTTCAGGAAAGGTACACTTTATTTCGTTTTAGTCCTGGATAAAGTTCTATCATCAATGAAATACAATATCAGTTTTTCATAAAACAATGACGTGCCATTTTGAATACGCAGTAACTCGCTAAGGTGGGGCAAACATTTCGGGGCGGAAACAACCTAATCCTAGTCAGGGGCACCCCGTGTTAGGTGATATATTGGAAAATTAATCACCAGGTGGGTGCAACCAACTTCGAATTTTAAGGTCCGTACAGAACTTGGGCTCATGGACTAATGGTTTTCCTTGGTAAAATTCCAATATACTTGCATAGGACTCGGATTTTTTCTCGAAATGTGCTCAATATGTACCTCTCATGAAAAAAGTGCATTTCCACTTAGTTAGATGACTTATGATTTTGACAGCAAAAAGGTGTACTGGAAATGGTTATTCGATGTGTACTTTTTTAGTCCTTGGGATCTTTAAGAACTTGATGTGTGTACTCGAAGATCCGTCGGTGTGCTCGAAATGTGTTTTTAAAGTGTTGAAGTTGTACTTGAAATGTACTCTTACAACTTTGGTACCGCAGAATGTAATAGATATTTAGTTTGGCATTCGAATGTACTTTTGGATACGTATAAACTTTTGAGTATTTTTTCCCAAGCATTCTGGAGGTGCAAATTAATGATAGAGAGAAAACAACAACACCAAAACATTTTGTACCAGTCGACTCAGTACCTAGCTTTATATAAGATTGTGGTTGCGTGGTGGTTCGGATCTGGCCATTGAGCATGGATCTGTAGCTCACAGGTAGCGAGCTACTGCAGCTAGCTTGTAAACACTACTATGATTGAGGGCTTTTTGTGAGAGTACGAACATAGAAGTGGAGAAATGACCTGTTCGTGTACCCAAGGATGCCTCTATCTATCGTGCTCATTTCTGACGTGTTTAACCTGCTGCGAGTCTGCTGCAGACAGACATGATCTTCGTCAACTAAAGAATGGCAACCTCAACAGACTCAGTAAGCCTACGCAGATGGTAGGATAGATGGATGCAAAGCGCTACTACGACTAGTAGAGTCCTTCCTAAAGGGGACTACAATAATGAGGCGAAGCCTACAAAGTGTAAAGCCGCCCTTGAAGAAGATTCCCATTTGATCGTCAGAATGGGAATGAATCAACATCATATGCATCCTATGATAGATGAAAAGAGATCCCCTTCATCAACATAAATCCACGATGTCTTTCAAAAGACCTCCTGACAAAGAGATCAGATCATGTGTGGAGACCAGTTAAATGATCTCTTTGGAGAAGACTGACAGTGACCAAGTGTACAGCATAGGGAAGCTGTTAGTCGAGTTTCAAAATATTCACATCTACTGCTTCCTCCTGTCTCATTTTCCAAGAATCTGGAAGCTCTGACAACTTGATACCCTTAGATGTGGGGCGGTACTGCCAAGGTGCACCATTCCCATTCATTCTGTACAGGAAAAAAACAACAAAGGTTTGGAATTAATGACCTCTTCCACCTAAAATGTATGGAAGTTGTGAAGTACCACATTTTGAAATATGCAGTTGACTCATAAACAAATTTTATCTAGAAAGGTAGATAGAAGCCTGGAATAGAGTGCAGGGAAAGGAAGACATCTGTTCATCAATGGAACTTTGCAAAGGACAGAATAGCTGACATGGTCTCTCGGTTACACAATCGGAAACGCATCGACCAGCTGAACAAGAACGAACACATAACGTTAACAATTAAAGGCTATATTGGGAGACAGCAATGCAAATTGACATCGGGAGGAATAAGCTTCTCTACTCCTGGTCACAAGAAATGCTGAAATCTACCGAACACTTAGATGATACACCTCCGACAATCTGAAACATGAATGCTCTTGGTCTTGTTCTCCTGTGGTGGATTAGTAATTGCCGCCTATGATGCATTTTCAACTAATTCCGTACGCATTACGGTCATGAAGCAATACTGGATACATGGACACAGGTCTTGGTCCATCACAGAAGGTGCCAGCCATCCTCGTGGAAGACACATCACAAAGGAAAATAAAAACTCCGGCATAGCCTTCAATCACATTGCACTCTCCCTCCAATGTTATCAAGGGCAATGTTACCTGACTGGGAGAAAAAAAAAAAAATTGAGAAGACTGGACTGTGTTGTGGGATGAAGATAAACGCCCCATCATATTCCCACAAGAAAAGTCACCACGCACGGAGACTAATGTACTCATTGTGTACATTGAACTGACAGTAACCGGTAGAAGATGGCCAAGCAACCACCGAAAGAAGTTGCAAATATGAAGGCCGTATCAGGAGCACAAGAAGCTCAGATGGGAGTTGAAAACTTACATCCCATTAGAAGAGGGGGTTTAGAGGATTCACCACCCGACGCTTAGACCTGCTTGAAATAACTGGCTGGCATAAGGAAATCAAGAAGCCTGAACCTGCATCAATAATGGCTCGAAGAGCTACCTATACGTTTCGTCTTATAAGAAAAACAACAAGAAGTTTGGTAGAAGACTACCTCTGATGCACTTTATTCCGTCATTTCAGTTTAATTTGTCTATTCTACAAAAAGAAATGTCACACAACCGTATACTCTCGTTACTTGTCCTTGTTGTCCTGTGGAAATTGTAAAATGTTACAAACACCTCTAACAGGAAACATGTTATTTTCATTCATAATACAAAATAATATAATTATCACTGGGATTTGTAAATGAATGATGAAAATGCTTAATAGGCCCCAAATAACCTGAAACAAAACACACCTGAAATTAACATGGTTACAAGACGCATGCAACAGTTTTGATACCAAAAATGAATGTAAGTTTAGCTTTTTTTCTGTTTTATACCTTACTAGCTATTCAAAGGGGAGTTTCCGTAACCTGACCCATCTGACACGCGTTTTTCTGACACACTTATATTCGAAACCTTAACGGAATAAACATTTGCTTTATTTCTGGAAGCGTTCTCCTATTCAGCAAAACAGTGTGTCAGATGTCAGTTACGAACTCCATTCAAAGGTTCCGAAGTAGAATTATCTGATCTCTTCAGAGGCATCATAATTATAATCAATGTGTACTTTAGCACCAATAATTTAAAGTGACACAAAGGAGTAGAATACATACGGGGAATACCTTTGCTTCTTTCAAACACATAGATTTATAAACACAGACAATTCCTTTTCAACTATGCCCAACGGATGAAATCGCACCTCAAAACCATTGTATGTTCAGTTTGATCAGTGTAATTTTCATGATCCCATTTTTAATAGAAGTTATAACATGCAAAAGATACTACTAATCAACTTACCTAATTCATTGATTTGTAACGTGCACCAAAAAACCAAGGAAAAAATTATCAGTACTTATCATTTTGATACAGCGGTAGAAGACTAAATTAAAATAAATAACATTATGCGTCATTGTCTTGAAATGACGCCAAATGCCTGTTTTCAAAACAAATGCTTGTTTTTTAAACAAATTGTTGGCGTACAGTTATAGCAAAACCTGCTTCATCAAAATGCACTTCGAAAATAATTAAGTCTTCCGTTCTCGCTCTACATATATTTAAAGCACAGCAGCACAAACACTAATACCATCCAGTGACGGATTTTAAGAGTCAGCAGTGTCCAGCAGCTGCTGCAGGCCCCTAAAATATTGCTCTCAGGGCCCCTCAGTCACCCCTAATCGCACTAAAGCGGGAAATTGCGTTGCTTTCGCTACCCTAAGGGGCCCCACCTTAAGCTGCTGACAGGGCCCCGTTGCCTTAATCCGCCACTGATACCAATCGTAGCAAATTTTAAATTCTGTTGTTTACTCGTGTTTGCCATAGGCTTGTGGTAAAGGCACAATACAAAGTCAAACTCGAAAAATATGAACTGCTGGTAGCACATGAACAGTTAATAATTTTGTAGGCCTATATCGTGTGCACACATTGAAGGAAAGATGTAGGTTTTACTATTTTGTGTTAAAAATATCGCAACTATACCGTTAGTGCCTAGGGGGGTCATAGGGCAATCTATTTCCCTCGGTTAGTGTATTTTTAGTTTTATGGTGTCCAGCTGTTTAAAAAAATTACCGCTTTTAAAAAGATTCACACACAGCAGGAACCTGTTATAATGTAAGATGCTTTCAGCAGTACCTGTTATAACTGACATCATTTAATACACTGCATACAGTGCTATACAGCATCTTCCAGTGGAACGGGTTACTGCACTGTTCCTTAACGTATGTACACGCGTATTTCCAACCATGGACTTAGTAATGTTTCGCTTTACTCTAAAATATATTGACATACATTTATTTTAAAAGTCCATGGTTGGATTCGAACCTGTGATACCTGCATTATAAAGCGATTCTCTCAGGTTTCGTTCATACTAGCTGCACTCGAGTGGCAGCCGATATATCGATCACTTGCTGCAGCACTCACGGACCTGCTGCACTGCAGTTAAAATAAATGTAAATCGGTTGCAGTACCGCAATGCAGTATACTGGACAGAGACCGAATTCGAGCACTGCAACTTACCGCAACGCACGTTGCAGTATGAACGAACCTTTATCCAATACACTAGCGAGGGAGGATGTGGAGGTGATTGATTTTAATCCTACATAAGCTTTACCGAATAAAGCGATATACTATTGCTGATATGATAGCACTGTATGCAGTGTATACATTGAGTCATTACAACAGGTGCCTGCTGAATAGGCAATAGCATTACCATTATAACAGGTTCCTGCTAGGTGAAATTGGGTGTCACAGGAGACTTTTTCTAAGAGACCAATGCAAACAACCTCGCCCGAAAAAGAGGGAGGTGAGATAGAGGCCATATTATCTGCAAAAAAAGACACTTCTGTTTTAGGAATATTTAAATTATTTACAGTGTGTGGACTACTTCTAATATTGCATTCTGGATTCAGATTCTAAAAGATAGATAAAGTTCGGATGAGTAAAAGAATTAACAGTCTCACAGGAATAAGACTAGACGGTAACCGTGTAAGGTGTATGAAGCGATGTGTAAAAAAGCAGGAGAGAATTATTTACAGTTAGAGGGCTTTCTTGCCTCTTATTCTTTGAGTGGGATAAACTGGGTAGACGTTTCATATAGAAGTCCCAATGAATGCAATGACGTATGATGTTGTGCAGCAGCGCTTGTCGGAATTAATGGCAATTACCTTCATTTCCATCAATAGGACTTCTACCATAAACTTTTTACAAAGTAATGGAAAAGTCAAAATAGTAAAATATTGATCACGTGATATGCATTAAAAGGATGTTAGCATATTTACAGTCAAGAGACCCTTACTTCTGGTCCTTTTCTCTTTCTTTCACCTCCTTCCTTTTTTTACCCTGCTGTTTTGGAAAAATACATTTTGATAGTTCGTTTCACATTTTCTGCAGCAAAAAAATTATAGTAGGACTTTAGTCCTAGACTAAATTTAAGTCATGACTAAGTTCTTTGTAAAATTGAAGTGTACCGCGTAACAACTTCAAAAATATTTTCGTAAACCATTGCCGAGTCTTCACAACGCGTTTTTGGGGTCCACAACGCGTTGTGAAATTTCGGCAATGCCCTGTGGCAATACGATATGACACTCGGAGGCTAGCTATACGAGAGCGCGCGCGGCTTGGTGTGTTGGGGTGTGGTG
The DNA here is from genome assembly GCA_023653785.1 of Ophioderma brevispina. Classification (NCBI taxonomy): domain Eukaryota; kingdom Metazoa; phylum Echinodermata; class Ophiuroidea; order Amphilepidida; family Ophiodermatidae; genus Ophioderma; species Ophioderma brevispina. The sequence goes on from JAMKCH010068196.1 coordinate 26,078, forward strand.
TGTGTGTGTGTGTGTGTGTGTGTGGTGTGTGTGTGTGTGTGTGTGTGTGTGTAGGTCACGTGTGTGACATCTAACAAAAGTGGTAACATTATTTTGGTAGGTTTGGACTGAACGATATTAATAATGTAAAAATACATTATAGATTGGTTACTTTGACAAAACAGCATTGGGTTGAAGGTAAAAAAAAATACCGGTTTTAGGTCACAAACGTGACCGAAGAATGGCCCGAAAGACACCTTTAACTTTATTTGGTAAAAAGACTAACACTTTCTTTAAATTAACGAAATTCAATTGAAAAAATACACCCAACATATTTCTATTGGTTGTATAAACTTCTTTAGCTCACTCAAGCTTTCTCTAACCTTTAGGAACAGAAAAAAGGCTTGCAATACGGGTTTTCACTAAAAAAGGACAACGCTTTTATAAGTTGAATTAAAATGTTTTATCTAAGCATCAACCTCCAGAGTTTCAAGTCATTGCGATGGTAATGGACTATCGATTTCAAGGCATTGATATCCCTAACTTGTAGCTACAGCATAATGCAATTTTATAATGTTAAACAAAATAATTAAGGTTTGCGCTGATGTAAAGCTTCAAATTATAGCGGATTTCGAATTCAATGAATACCAAAATCAATTGAAATGTGTTATTTTATCAGAATTTGTTTGATTGTGGCTATATTTATATCGGTGATTTGCAAATGCATTTGATTTCATTAGTAATGATTGAAAGTATTGTAAATTTGTAAAATAGTCTGAACAAATGAAATATAATCCCCAATTTAATTTGAAGGAGAAGAAAATCAATTCGTTAAGGACATACAGAGAAATGTATATTTATCCTCAGTACATCACTGACACCCCAAATGGAAGACTAACAAATGTACAGGGTACTCCGAAACAGAAAAAAAAATGTTGCGGAAAACACTATTTTGGGGAAGGAGTCATTGGTTCAAACCATCGAGATATGGAATATATGTTATGTTTTAACTCAGGTATTCGCGAACACCCTTATTACATTCCTGTAAGCTCTAACCAAATATATGCTTATATTCTAGCCAAAAAAGGCCAATTTGAAACACAGGTCTGAAAAAATACGACATGGTATTAATGTTCAATCTCCATCAACTTCATTGTCAAACAACCTTAAAAAAATATTATTTTTATTTGCTAGAATTAAAATGTTGTCTTCGCAATAATTACATATTTGACACATGCCCTCAAGTTTCTCGATGTTGAGTGTTGGTACCCCGCATTCATTTTGTGTGATCTGAAACTCTCTCAACGTCGTTTAGCTGTAGATAATCTCTTGTAATTAAAAATTAGCGTGTTTGTAAAACCAAAAGTCGATTTGTTTTTAAGCGGTTTGTAGATTTTCCTGAATCAGAGAACATTTTCTATCATATTTCACATTATTGCTTTAAATAATATCTGTGACACGAAGATGACGAAAGAAGCCGCCACTGAATGTTCCATCAGTCTGTATATTATAGTGTGATTTTTTTTTATTCATGTCGCTGCTTTAAAGAGACATGAGGAGATTTCCAGAAAGAAGCGCCCCCAATTTTCTCGAACCCCAGTTTTTTACATATTTGGAATGCTTACCAATGTATTAGATCACACCTGAAGTGAATAAGCCGAATATGCCGTCTTTATGTAAAAAGATGATGATTTAGTACTTTCGGTCGTGCACGACAGAGAGTCAAAGCATGGTTTTCTATGGGGAACGATTACGATAGCAGGCAAGTTCAAAACAAGGTTTGCGGCTTTCTTTTGCACCTGTTTGTCCAATAAACGTTCTCGGTAGGTGGTCTACAACCGATCCAGTGAAATTTGATAGAAATTTGTATCCTAAAAAATGCCTCTCCTCCTGTCACTTTAAATGGTTTTGACGAGTCTATTCATTCTGATAGGTTTTATGCTTTTATATGCTTTATCCAAGAAAATCATTCATGACTTTGAGTGGCTGTAAGCGCAACATTTTCAAATCTCAAATCTCCTCACTCACCTGGTGATCAATTGCTTCATAAGATTTAATCGCGTTCTTTGATTGTAGCACTATCCGATGTGGGCTTATTGATCGCCTTTGCCCCCTTTAAAAGGGCGAAAGGGAGTCATTTAATTGAAATTTATTTTTAAATTAATTATTCAAGCTTTAATCTGTAATACCAGAACAATTATACTTAATAGTGTATCTACTCCACTACGTCTTTCCCTCCAAATGAAACAATATGCAAGTAACACGAACAAAAAATCAGACTATAGATGTAGTTTATGAGTTTGGCAGAAGCATTGCGAATATCTCATGTGATGTTTCTCCGGTTGTCTTGAGATTCCAGATGGCGCTATGACGAATTCGTACAAAGGTAGGCAGAGGTTTTGAGATAAATAGAATATTAACATATGGTTTAAGCGGGCTTCTTTTAAGGTATTATGTAGTAAGGTATGTGCTTAAATATTAGTATGCATTTTGAAAATTAATGATTGTTAGGCTGCGACATTAACGGTCTTATTATCCAGAAACATGTCCATGGGATGTTAAAAAAACCATGTGTTCTGGTAAATGGAGATGGGGCTGACAAGTGGTAGTGTGTGGAGGTCATGCGTCGTGATTCGACGATATTCCGGGCTCTACCAAATTATTTACAAGGAATATAGGAGCAAAAGTGTTAAATTGGATAACAACAAGGAAAGAAGGAACTTGGAAACAACGGACTTTGAAATAATTATTAACCTTCATCTACCGAAGGGGAGGGTGAGTAACCAGTAGCCAGACTCTTTGTTTGGGGGCCGAACGGAGGGGGCAAAGTGAAAATTATGGGACGCAAAAGTGAAATGCTGAGAGGAAATCTAAAGAATTGAGTTTAACCTTTTTTTGCACCAAATCGCTGATTGTTGCCAAAATGTGGTGATTTGTGGCCCCAAATCGCCGAATTGCAAAATCTTCATTTCTTTCGGCGGGACGGGGGGAGGGGACTTAGGGGAAGGGGAGAAAAATTTCGGGGAGAAATCCCCCCCCCCCACCCCCGTGGCGCCACCCACTGGTGGTTACCTTCTTCTAGATGTTTTGTACATACCGAAATACCTTTTGGAGGTCAAAATGATTTAATTGTCAATTTATATTTTCGCTCCTTTTCAGCCAAGAAACATCACAGGCGCGCTCTTAAGGAAGGGGTGGGCACCAACACCATTCTTCGGAAGAGAAGTACAGAAGCCTAGTATTACGCCAGAATACCACAGATACGAGATTTGGCTAACAAGTAGATTAGCTTGGTCATCTTCGTTTCATTGATACAATAATTTCAATGGACGCACAGTGTAGAATATAGGAGAATTTTAGGCATATCAAGATTTCCACGCGTTTTGGGGCTCTAAATATTAGAAAAATAAAAAAAAACATAGCGTTTTAAGTGCCAGATTATGTTTTCGAGTCAGTAAAATGGCAATTATCAATTATTTTATTAATTGCTTTCACATTTGATGTTGAAACCCGGAGTGAAGAAAAATCTTTAAGCTATCCTGTGATACAAAATTGATAGGAATCGGATGTTTATAGTAACATCAAAGGGATGTTAGTCCAAATGGCTCGGGTCGACGAGGGTTAAGAGGTAGGAAGGAAATGGATTTCGAAGCCATGCAGCAAAGTAGGCAAATGAAGAGTGAAAGTGAAATATAAAATGATATCATACCACTAGAAGGAATAGTGGACAAAACATCTAGAAGGAGAGTATAGTCGTAGTCATCCATCGGAGTCGTCGACCTATGAGTCATGACTGACTCTTTGTTATCCTAGTTTGCCTATTCTTGGTAATCGAAAGCTGCATTACCCTCGTCTTACCAAGCTTTTTTTGGGTAACACGGGTTTACCGAGAATTCGTTATATAAGCACCCGATGCTATGATTTGATAAAAGGGATAGCTATGGTCCGCCTCTTTCCAAGTGATACCAATAAGTACCAACATACCTAGTATGGAGTCACAATGACGTCATCAAATCCGCGAGTCGGCTTAATTGGCATTTTCCACAAAAATAGGGGAAATCCAATTTTGCGCTACCCTAAAACGTATAGGATATCGTGATGATTTCATGCGGTTTTCAGCTATAAATGATGCATTTTTGTGCAGTTTACATATCACAACACAGAGTTTAGAGCCATACTGTGCATAATATTTCAAAAATGCACCATAAAATATTATTGGGTGTCAACCACCCCCCCCCCCCCCCCCCACCCTACGACTTTGACGGAATACCCTAACCTGGGAATTTTTTTTTCGCTAAAATGACCGGAAAGGGTGAAAGAACGATTACCTAGAGCTTTTCATGAAAGTTTGGCATTTTTGCGCACCGGGAGAGAAGTTCGGTGCGATAAGAAGAAGAAGTGTGATTCGAAGTCCCTGGTAAGACGAGGGTAAAGGATATGCCTGTCAGGTCATTAATTCTATCAGTCGTATTTCTGTTGCCCCGGGCCACGACAACGACTTCCTTCAACGTGTCCTTGAACAATGATCTTCGCTGGGCTCTCTCCTTGAGACATACCCAAAAATTATGGAGTTTACATTTGTCAATCTTCAACGAAATGGGCGTATCATCTCCAATCAGGTTTCAAACTAAAACATTGGATAATATTCTCAACATCCTCCATCTAGCCCTTTTCTATAAGTCTCAAATCTATAAGTAAGCTGACTGGACAAATAAGCAAACATTCATGAGACGAATTTTGGTAGTTCGTCTGTTTTACTAGAACTCGGACAGGATACATCTTTGACGTACAACCTTCCTTCCGAATTCAGAAAAGCTCTGATCAGTTCAATATATGTGTTGAGAGAAAGAAATTACAGTTTTAGATGTTTCCATAGATTTGATGTTTGACCGTAGTCAAATTGCTTTGAATAATAAATTCAAACAAGGGCTGCCGAAACTCCTGAATATCTTTTTTCAGTACTTATCTGGTAATTCCTCCAATTTTTCAAGCACAATGATTTGTGGATAACTGCAATGTCCTTTTTCCCAATCTCTTCATTTCTTTATTACACATATTCAAAGTCTGCGACATCAATTTTCTCCACTATTCTGATCTTCAGAAGAGTTACATATTAAGAAGATTGCAATGCTCCTATATCGCTCTCCCTTTGGCATGGTAGATAACAAAGGCAGCAGTTATGGACAGTTTAGAAACACTATTTTTAATAATCCTCATGAAGCAGACGGGGGAATGACTGTGGAAAGGAATACTTCGCTGATGTGAAAAATGAAGCCCCTAGATCCACTTCGAAACGATAAACGTATAGAAACAAAATTATTGTTCTGAATATAGGAAACCAGGGGGGGCATATTTTATATTGTTTTTAAAATTGCTGTGGGCCCTGTCAATACCATGTTTAAAGGGGACCGCCAACTCAAGGATGAGAATTTTTAAGGTCTGCAGAAAATAACTATATCGGAAATAAAGTTTGAAGGAGAACATTCAGTATATATAAAACGGCAGGTGCCCCTGGCTAAGCCTGCCCCTCGTTAGGAAATGCATGAAAGATAACACATCTTATTTTGCGAAACCAGATCTAGCAATTAATATTTCAAAATGCTGTGATGACGATAAACTGATCGAGGAAAACTTTGCAGTCGTTAAGGACATGATTAAAGAGTTTTCCATTTTTATTACAGGCAGCATGGTTTGAGATAGATGTACCCCACTAGCAAGGTTGACTCTAAGCATTCAGAGAGTCACAGGGCTTAACCAAGGAATTTAAGGGATAACTGACAAAACTCAACCTCGTCGACCCGCGGTTAAGGCTGTTAGAACAATAGAAAACCGATTCTAACTGGTTCCAACCGGGAAGAACCAGGCGGAACCGGTGAGCAACCGGTGGTGAGTTTGAAGCGGTCCTTTAAGATTCTCGAAAGAAAGATTGAAGATAAGGCTTCCCCAGAGGGTACACGATGATCCTCTGGAAAGGGTCCATAAAAAGCCACTTTGCACAGCTATGGGACGAACATGGGGGAACAGGTCAATCGGTACTGATAATGGAATTAAGCTCCGTCTAGTCACATAAAAAGTATTCTTTTTGCCGAATCCATACTTTTCCAAAATTATGATTTTTTGTTAGGAGGACATTGTGAATATCCAGAAGCGTTAATACAATGTCAATAAAGAGAGTCCTAATACAATGTCATTAACAGCGATTACTTTCAATGGCGACTCTGGAGGGGGGTGCACGGAGGAACGAGATGGGAAATTGCTCCAGTTTTTTATTGTCTTTCCCCCGTTTTCCACCTTTTCCAAATTAGGACTTTTGGCAAAAATCAGCGATTTGCGGCTACAAATCACAAATTGTGGGCCAAATTGGTTAAAAATCTCCAAAGTTTGGATGTTTTCCGCAGAAAATTAACCCCCATTTTGCACCGTTCCCCACCCAAATAACTTTGCCCCCCCCCCCAAAAAAAAAAGTATGGGCGCCACCAACTGTTACCATTTTGAATTTAGTTAACAATATCTATTGGTGTGGTTCATCTGAAAGGCTTAGTTCAATATCTTTAATTGCTGCAAAGATCAGTCACATTAGTAATGTATAGACGAGCTACAGTCGTTTGAACAAGTAGTCTGTTTTGCGCTCTGTTTCTCCACAGATTCAGCCTAAAATGAACGGCGTTCAGCGAAGGAATCAGTGTCCAGAACAACTGGGTATCCTTGACTGAAGAATAAATCTGCCTCTATAAACCAAAAAAAATTCAGAACTTACAGTGTGAGTCAAAAAAACCCTACATCAGAATAAAAAAAAATTAAAATAGTTAAGAATTGTTTAATTGCTCAAATGTTTGCTATGGTTTTAAAGAAGGGTAAATAGGCTTTCAGAAAAAGTTTATTTGTGATTTGGACTTTGGAGAAAGAAGTTAGCATATTTGCTGAGACCTCAAAATCCGTTTGGCCGATTTTTGAGCCAAACAAAGATGCATCGCTTACATAAAGTAACATGATCTTCAGCACTGATTTGAGTACAAACATTATTTTTTTTTTTTTTTTTTTTTTTTTTTGTTTTTTTTTTTTTTTTTTTTTTTTTTGTTTTTTTGCACCAAATTATTGTTGAATAGAAGGTGGGAGAGTCATTGAAGGATAATAAAAAAATAATATCCAGAGATTACAAAAGAAATGCGAAGTAAAAAAAATGTTCAATTCCTGAATAAGAAATTCAAGGTAGCTGGTGTAAGACCAAGTTTACTTGCGTTCAGCAAGATCATAGTATTAACCACAAACGAACTTGGAGCAAAAGTGAAACCATAGAAAGTTCTGTATTCTGCTTTAAACAGCAGTGCGAAATGATTTTAAGGGGGTTTAATTGCGATTTATTTACAGAAAACTTCCTTAGGGGTGGGTCTGTTCTTGTGCCATTTATGTACTCTGAGTATACTGTTTTGTGCACAATAATTACCTTAGAGATGTAAAACGAAAATCGTCTGAGCATTTCATTATGTTCATGAACGAGACATTGAGATGGAGTGATTTTCATAACTGACTCTTTATGATTGACAATGTATTTAATTTGTTTGAAGATATTTTACTTATAGTTGGGGGATGTTTACAAAATAGACCTTTTATCCAACTGATATGTTTTTTCGAGAAAAAATCGATACAATCTGAATTTGCATGTGTGTGAACTTTCTTTGCTATAATGTGTGGGTTTATGGTAATAACGTCGGTGTCAGTCTCTCCGCATTGTATGGCTACACTCGGCAACTGAATTTTTAGGTTCTCTGGGCCTCAAAATTGACATAGTTTCCTAACGCCAAAGCCCGAAGACAACAATACCAAATCTTCTGATACCTGTGATCTCTGTAAACACCAAAGCAAAACATTGAAGCAAAAATAAGTTAACCTTTGAAGAAAACTCTTTCCCTGATGTATGGTTTTTAATTGACTCACACTGTAATTTATCACGATACCCTCTTAACGTCTCTAACGTTCTCACCACTCATACAATCATTGAAAAATAAATTAACTTGATACTTGTATCGGCGGAGTGTGAAATGAATCATAACATATGAAAGAGCCGATCGTCGGCTGAATCCAGACCAACGTAGTGCTTGGTGAACTAATTTTCACAGGAAGAACATTTTTGGTTTTCTAAAAAAAAATGGCTCTATAGGTGTTGTGTCCATAATTATAGTAGGTATACAAATTGAAATGTATTTGTATGGTATACATTCACATATTTCTCTTGATAAACGGACTTAATTGTTATTTACAAAGAGAGACGTAAATGAAATCAGTACTTTCTTGTTAATGCAAGACCAACGTAAATGCCACTACGTTGGTCTTGTCAATGAAAAGGTGCAAAATGTTTAAGTCAAGAACAACGCAAGGGCCTTACGTGGCCACTTACGTTGGTCTTGCATTAAGTTTAAAAAATCGCATTTGCCATACTTTATCTTCTTTTTCTAATTAAAACGTTTTTAATCACGTACATATCTCCACACCTAGTTTTAATTATACTCGAATACCTCCTCTTTCAAAATTCACTAAAAACTCATTTCGAAAAAAATGTCACTTACGTTGGTCTTGCATTCAGGCATCGAGATATGGGGGACAATATTTTGAGGAATTCACGCTTAAAATGATTATATGGCTCCGAAGTTATACGTCCACAATGTAAACCCCAGTCTTTCATTTTCTCGATATCGCTTGCTACGATATAACAATCCACATAGGTATCGTATACACTATAGATTCATAATAGATATGGCATTATTTAATTTCTCAATGATATAATGTTATCATTTATCTTCTTTACCTCAAGGGCCAAAATCTGTAAAAGTAAAGTTTCATATTTGCTTTAGGATGGATGAAAGTCCAATAAGTTTGTTAGCCGACACCTTGGACTACTATTTATTACAAACATCCGTGATATGTTGTGTGCATGCCGGTGAATACATTATGACGAGTGTAGATGAACAGCCCTCCTTTTTTTATCAGTCAAACACTCTCTCAGAGCTTTCTGCAGCTTGCACAATTTTGCGATGACCCCTATACTTGTGCTTATTCCCCCAATATACACGTATTGTTAAGTTATTGTCGAATATTCCCTCCATCTGTGTTTTGGCTATCCGATGTAGATAGAACAGTAAAAACAGATTAAGATTGGTAAGTCCACGATTTCAGCAATTCAGGTACAGATCTCATAACCTACTTACTCCGAGGCTACAGCATCCATATTCCTTTCTTACTTGCCAACAGGAAAGAGAGATTACAATAAATTGACCGCCCAATCTCCAGAAGTCTGCATCTGAAGATAATGTCAGCAGTTTAGTGCAAAATGAAACATAGAATGTTTATTACATAGGAATACCACAAAAAACCCTCCACACAATCATACTTTAATTTGCCTTTCCGATGCCATGCTTTTAATTTCACCTGTTTTTTTTGTTCAGGGCATGATTAAAAACATTTTTTTCAGAGCTTTTTGGCATAAGAGATTGTTTGTTTTTAAGAATCGGGCGTTAGCAGAAGGGGGGGGGGGGAACGAAAATCTATAATACCTGATTAGTTGATTTTTGGTAAAATCGCATTACCAATATGATGCAGAATTCGCTAATATGGCAAAAACGTGAGCCAAAACGAGCGTTCATTGCTTCGCGTTGGTCACAAACCTACTTGTCAATCCTGGAAAAGGGTGGTTGTTACACCGACATCCATTTCTTGAGCTTTTCAAATTATCCAGTTTCCAACGTCTCCATCATATATATAATCATTTTGAAACTACATTGGTTTTCTTTCATCATTCCCTTCTCCACCAAAACTCATCAACCTATCGTTCTCCTATCTATATTGTGAATTGGGAAAAAAAAAAAAATATGTTGAGAAGTAGGCTTAGACGACATTTGTTAAGATGCTCTCGGAGGTAGATAGGTATTTCCCTGACATCTTTGTTGGAGAGCATCGCATTGGAATTATGATTCTCAGGAATACACCCCCTGTCGGCTATTTCAAAAGCAACCTGGTCCCGTAACCAGCGGAGTTGAAGCACGGACCTCGCTTACCAACACCATGTGTCTCAAATGAATTGGCAAATGTCATATTTCATTTAAAGTTTTAATATTTTCCGATGACATTTAACCCATCAGAATTATCAAATGAAAAGTCTTCTTACGCATATCGATTTACAATCGCCCAAACTACACTAATTGTCAAACGACAGCCTGTTAACGGGAAACCGTAACCTCACCGGGTGCTGATTTATTCATATTTTATGACGTACAAAACCAAACGAAGACGCTGAAAGATTGCGAGATACTTAGTATTGTGGAGTAGTGGCAGTCTAACATTAATTGCCTCTGAGTCACCAAATCTTTCGACGCAGTTTAGGAATGCCTCGAGTTGCAGCAGTGCAAGCCCAATCTTGCTATATACGACTATCCCTATTTCCTTTCATCTCCCCTATCATTTGTATCGCCTTTTTTTCTGTTACTGGTCTGCCCACTACTTTTGCGGAACAGGCTTCAGGCCTGTTCCGCTAAAATAGTGGGCAGTACAAACCAAAGAAGTGCACTATAGGAATTGGTGCAGAAACACTGTCTGTCGTTGCTTGTGAAGGCCTATTTAAATAATTTTAACCTATCACTTGTACAAACATAAAGGCCTACAAAGAACATTTTGAGATTCGCACAAAATTCCCGGAACGAAAAAAAAGGAACAGGGGCCTCCCACTAATACGTCTTTGCCTCCCCCCCTTCCCCAAGGACTTCTTCCATCAAATTTTTGGCTCATAATGGAGAACTAAATGCCATTTACTATTACAATTGCTGTAATAAAAAGAAAAAGTTACCCCAGACATTTCCATGGGCAAAACAAGTTTTGAATAGCTCACCAAAATCCTAATTCGCATTGAAACGCCAAGGCCACTTTTTAATTGGTATTTTTTTTCCACAAAATATGCCACTGATATGAGCCATACATAAAATTATGGCCAGAAATAATTTATTCGTTAACACATGGCGCGCGAAAAAGAAAATGTTGGGTCCATGTGTACCCCCACTCCTATACACTGAATGTCTTCGATGGTATGGCAAAGTGTTAGGATAATATTTGAATTTAACTATATTTGGTGGTAATTACAGCTACATGGTACACTGAGCAGCTGTTGTTTGTAGGTACATGATTGGTTTCTAGGATTTGTGGAATTAACTTTAATTGTATGCCCTCCCCGGTCACCACAACAGTGGGTTATAAAGCCTCACCCCATGGATTAATCCATTATTTAATACAAACAACCATGAAATTGCATTACTAATATGCAATATTAAACAATTCGCCCTCACACATCCTTAAATTGTAAGCATATCTTAAAGGGGCACTAAGGTATACGTACGGTGCAAGTAGGAATAAATTGAATCGGGTCTGTGTTTATGAAACGTTTTATTTTATTTGATATTCTTTTTCTATCCCATTATAACGATCCAAACTTAGTTATTTCATTCATCGTATACTACCCGTTATTGCGTACGTGATTGTAAATTGCCTAGTTTTCGAAATTAACTTAACTACCTTTACTAATCAGTACATAACGCGCAAAACTAAAAATATGGACGAATCACTATTAGCTAGTAAAATCTCAATTCCCTCCCCTTGGCACAGGTTAAGTAGCTTTCATTCACCAATGTATTTAGAAATACCCTCCCTTTTTTTGGGTATGATATATGATACAGATTACACTAGCAGTTTGATGTCAATGTAATGTTCAAGTACACCCACTGAACTGTGGTTCCTTTGGTGGAGGACATATTGTAACTCATATCCACAAAAATATATTGTCATATTGATCAGATATGGTCAACATTTTCCAACACTTGCCCAATCGCGAATATCACGTATTGACATGCCGATGCTTTTCACGACAACTATCAATTCAGTGGCCACATCACGACACTGGGCAGCAGGCTTTGATGTGACGTGTGCTGCGTGGAAATTTAAGCAAAGCTTGAAAAAAGCTTATGTTCTATCAATCCATCGAATGAAATAATCTATAATTCCAAGTACAAGCACATGCCTTGCGCATGGCATATAAGCCTGCTTAAAGGAAAATGTCATGATTCTTGATAATTTTGGGAAAATTTTGGTATGGTGGAAAGCTTAATGTAACGTAGATTCATAACTCAAAATAAGTTGAAAATTTTTCCACTTTGTTGAGTATTTGCCCTTTTAATTTTCCGCCCACTAGCTTACTCGAAAACGATTCCGACAAATCCACATCGCAGGCAATGGTGACGTCAAAGTGATGACCATCCATAATTTACGTCGCCTGTGTGACCATCATATCGCAGTGCTGCCACTTAATACTATTAAAACAACAACGAATGAAACAAAATATTCCAGTCTGTTAACTTATTTTTCTAATTTATTATTACTTTCATTAATCCATCAATAATTACAGTTTCAGCAATAACAATTCGAGTCAACAACGATGTTTTGGTGGTCATCAACTTTGACGTCACTAGGAGAGCAAAATTGGGCTCTTTTGATCAATGAAGCCTGGTCGAAATCCGCCCGTTTTTTCTTCTTCTCTTTCTTCTTGTATTCAAAAAAGCAAAATGAAAATGCCTCTATTTTGTTAATTTTACATCAAATTGGTATTATTTTTTCAGGAATCGTTGATGTGTACATATATTTTATGAATGTAAGTCAAACCTTATCTTGACAAAAATCTTGACATATTTCCTTAAATCACGTCTGCCTAATTCAAGAAGAAGTCTGCGTACGCGGCAGATGCAGCCCGTAATAACTCTAGCCCGAATAACATTATAACCTTGTCCTCCCGTACAATTTTATGAAGTCTGCAACATTGCAAAGCCAGGGCGCACTGTCCTCCATTCCTCCTCAACGGTGTTGGACGATGACTCCATCCTATATACAGGGTTCTGTGAAGTATGTGCAATTGTGTGTTTCGTGTCCTTGTCAAATTTAATGTCACATGTTATTTCACACTCGTTACTCAATATAGGACGACCAGCAACGTAAGTATAATTAGAAATTGCAAAACCATAATGGGTAATCGGTGGGCTGAAGATTCGGGCCTATACTTACATCCTCTAAATCCGAGCGACGTGCACTGGTAAGAAATGTTCCTATTTACCATATTATACCGTTTAAATTATGTAAAACCCTGAATTATTCAATAATCTTCAGGCTTATTCCTTATATCTACCTAAAATTACAACTTGGAAGCAGAAAAAGTGTAAATAAACCAGTGTGTTAGAAAGAATACTAACATACACATTTTGAAAAAAGGATAGTACTTATATAAACGCTGAGACCGTTATTATATTTTCGTATTATATCCCCGCCTAAATCCGAATGATATAAATTACTGTATTAAAAAGGATGTAGGTATGTAGGTGAATTATAATATAAATGCCAGGAGCGTTGTTCGCCTAATGTGTTTGCTTATTGAAGCTTATTGACCTGTGTCCGGAATGCATTGATAAAGAGCATGATGTGGAAGTTTGAGAGATTATCCAGCATGCCGTTCATTGAAAGCAAGTTTGAGCACGTTGATGCATTTTCAACATCGTTCGGATTTGTTTAGGCGGGGAGTATATTACGTGCTTTTGTAACTTACTTGTTTTTAAGTAAGAATATAACTAGGAAAATTGCTTAACTCTTTACATTGTGTAAAATACATGTAGTCACGTCATTCAAAATGCAATCTATTCCATTGTATTTTTAAAAATAGTTTTAAATAGCGTAAACTTGGATTCCGGCTTTTTTGTATTCTAATTATGGGAGTTGAATTGGAAAAAGTATTACACCTATATATTTAATGCAGAATGGAGATCTTGTAAAGTCGTGTAGTGAGTTGATAAGGTTTAGGACTTGAATTCTTAAGGCCCTGTTCGAATCTGTGCAAGGTACATATGTATTAAGCCTGCTCATAATGATGATTAGTAATTGTTGACATTAGAATATATGTCCACTACAAAATAAAACAAAGTCTTACACTGCCTTCTTCACGTTTTCCCTTCGTTTGACTTTTTTTCTTAAAATTATTTGCCTGAAATATAACTTTTTTACAACCATGTGGTGACGTAAATACAACGTGAAAATTTGGTCAGAAGATTGTAATAATGTTTTAATTCTTAATATTGTTTAAACAAGTCAAAAACCAACAATAAAGTTGACGCTGGGATTTCACGCCGTTATTTTACGTTCCCCGCAGTGGGTTTGTATTTTTACGGCTCCAGTTATTTTACGTTCTGCACGTTGTGAGTCCCAGCTGCCAGTGAAAATCCTGTTTTCTTACAAGTTTATTTTTAACAGTGTGGGACTTTTTTTGACACAGTCCACTGTTTTGGGAGCTTATGCATTTTGTATCCATAGAATCAATAACATCTCAACATAGGCCCTAAACCTGTTTCTAATATAAATAGTTCTGGAAAAACAAGTATTATGATTATTTAATCAATCCCGACTTTAAACAACATTTATCTATCACCAATAGTTTAAGATGAAATAATTAACATTATTAGTAAATTTGACCCAGGTCCAGGCCCAGGCATGATAACATTGGCAATTAATATTTTAAAGCGAAGGAATCAGTAAACTACTTGCTATGATTTTAACCTATCACATTATTTCAAACGAAATTTTCCAATGAAGTTAACACTGCATACCAATATACAGAAACAATCCTATACTTATTCAAACTCCCCCCCGACAATTTCGATCTTGCCCTGTTTTTCTAAGATACTCAACGACCTTTGTTTTCAATCGATGTGTAAATCATATGAACAATATAGCATCTAAATACCAACATTCGTGTTTTTAGAAAGGATGCTTTTCACTTAATTGCATTATAGAATTATGTAGAGATAACATTAATAGTTCATTAGACCGTAATGAAACCACCTTTAGTATATATTTATGATTTGATAGAATAGATCCTACATTTTCTTTATAAAAGGAATTTTATGGCTTCAAAGGAGTTCATTGGAATAGTTCAACAGAAAAAAAAAAAAAAAACAAAAAAATATCCCCCCTTTTTTTTTCATAGAAAGGCAATTTGTGTATTTGTACAATTCATGTAAATCTCAAAGACATAAATGTGGTTCCCTATTAGCCTTCTAGTGTTTACTTTGATATCAATGATATAGTAATAAATCATCAATATTGGAATTTATCCCTTTTGCATAATGATACTACTGTTGTTTTCACATCAATACAATCGAAAGTAAGGTTGATATAAAGAACACGGGATCTTCCAGAAGTATCAAATTGGTTCAAAGCTAACCACTTTACAAATGCTGCAAAAACAAATTTCCAAAAGTTACATCTAGTTCTTTCTTCCTCAATCTCATCTGCAAATATTTTTAAAATAATATTACAATTACACTCGATGGTACATATGTAACAATGGTAGATAAAACCAATTCCCTAGGTGTAATTATTGACTAGAATTTAACGTGAAAGGAATCGTATTTGTGTCTAGAATGGCTGGTATACCGAACAAACTTAGACACTTTTTTTATCAAAACGCATTTTTGCGTTCCTTGTACTGCACACTTATCTTACCCTATTTAACACATTTCTTAAGTTGAGGCAAGTGGTTGTTCCTAAATGGCCCTCCAAAATTTGGTTGTTTTTCCCTTTGCCCTGGCCGCTTTGCACGTGGGATTTTTTGTCGATTTTTTGTAATTGTCTGAGTTGTCCGTAATGAGTATAGTTAATCAGTGAGGGTCTCATGGACCCCTTCCCCCGGGCACCAACGAATTCATCTGAGAATATTTTTAAAAATAAAAGAACCATAGACATGTTTTTTTGCTGATATATGTGCCCACATACTGTAATTAAACATTTATGTAATAACAATAAATCTTAACACTTTTATACAGTATGTGCTGAAAAAATACAATTTCTTGTGGACGGTTGCTAACCGTTACGCTACTACAAACTCTATGGGAATGACGTTTATTTGCACACTGCCTAAGCGTCACAATACAGATTGGCTCAAACTGCAAGTTGGTGTCTCTAGAGTAATTTCAACATAAAATAGGTTTTCCAAAACAGTTTGATGTAAGTGCGAAGTTCATTGGAATTTTTGCCTAATTTTCGCATGTTTTTGAAACAATGTTTTCCCCTAATTTGCAGCTCAAATTCTAAAATTTTATATTTGTTATTGTTGATTTGGTGTTGTCTCATGATCCTTTAATGTGGTAAATAATTCGTGCGAAAATTCTGTCAGGATTAAAGTAGTTTCCTTAGTGTGGGTCCATGCCCCCCCCCCCCTTTGGTCTCTAACCGGAGTGAAACCCCTTGGCCACTCAAGTGTTTAATGGGCTAATTCGTGTACTAAAATGGATTCAAGTATTTAAATTACAAAACATGCATCCGAAATAGTTTCAATGTTCACGTCAAAAATCACAGTAGCCATTATTTTGGAACACTAATATTCTAAACGATAATTAGACATTTTCAAATTGGTGCGAAATATTTATATATAAATCTTCACTAATACCCTTCCACCTCTTTTCCTAATTCCTTCATAAAGATGCAATGTTCATGACTATAAAATGAGACATCAAAGAAATAATGCCTGCAGTAAAATAAAACTATTTGCTTCTAAAGGAGTTCATCATGTGGACCAAGTCCCCTTGGACTCAATGCCAGATAAATAAAAAACGTTTACAACTGACTTCAGAAAACAAGTCTAATTTTATCCTTTTTTGATTGTACATATATAATATTATTATAGGAACAAAACAAGTCATTTGGGAGTGACCGTTTCTGGCCTTTCTCTCGGCCTTTTGATCATCTCTCTCGTCTTGATTTTAATATACTATATGTTATGTTTTATACATCGTCGTTGGCGGGAAAACCTCATATGTAACTCTCCAGAGGTCATGCACAACGCTCAAGTAAAAATTGGGCCCCAATGCTAAACCGCATATTGCATTTTTGGGTCACAAACAATCGGGTTCTAGCTTGAATTTCCATGCCAAATATGATAGTAAATCCTATGCACCTTATTCAGAATCTGGATAAATAATTACCTAGATATATTTAGAAAGTAAAACCTTTCTTGTGCTGGCATTACAGCAATTATTTAGTTTTTTGGTCTCCCGAAATGTTACATATGACGTTTTGTCATGTAAACCGTTTTTACTACATGTGAGGTTTTGCTTTTTAAAAGGTCAAATGCCATTATAAGGTTTTTTCCCGCCCACGAACGACAATTTTTGTTATGTGGCATTGTATCGAAAATAACATTTTTGAAATCTTACAGTCCTGCATTTATACAAGGCAAGTTAGAATTATACAAACGAAGTGGCTTTCACTGTTTTTACTCGAAATAGCGAGTGTAGCGTAAGAAACGCAAGTGTTGTTCAATGTTATGCTCTTGGGTTTTGCTTCAGGAAGGCTTATTTTCCTTATTCCATAATTCCAACGTCTTTACATAAAAATACAATATCTCGTGTGTAACTTCTGTGTTAATATGACCTATGTATAACAGCTGGCCAATAGGAATTGTGCGATTCCTCTACTCACAATTTTAGGGGCCTGAAATTCTGTACTTCCATTTAGACACTGAATAAACATTATTCTAATTGTGTATACGCACACCCGGCCCATATTCAAAGGTTTCAGGATATATTTACACTCGTAGGTGTGTGTGGTATGTTTCTTCTCTTTCTTCTTTTTTTAAACGGGAAAGAGGTATCTGTATCGTCAAACATCATGCATAAATTTTTGAAGAAGGAAGGGTCTTGAAACTTGGAAAATAATGTATGGGTAACGTTAGTAAGAAATCCTCGGAAACAATCTCCAGAGTTTTTGTGGTAAGTGCATTTCTGTTTTACCAAACTTACCGCTGCACGCTATTGATTCCCTTGTGATCAAATTTGTCATGGTGGCCGAATCTCACCGTGGAATTGAAATCCAAACGACTTCCCTTTCTTAACCGGTACGTCCACGGTATAAATATGACATGTGAAATTGAAATTTCAAAGTCGTAATGTGATATTTTAAAAATTTCTGGCGAATATAAAGGGACAATGTGTTTGAACCTTAAAGAGTTAAGTTTGAATCTTGCAAAAATGTAAAGATAGCATTCGACGATGCGGGGTGTTCCTTATCCGGAACATTGTTCTTGGAGGATATAAGTATTATCCTAAAGGGTTAAAATCAGAACTTGCCTAAAAGAATCATTTTGGGATTATGGCATGATGAATGTCATAAGAATAAACTATTTTTCTGTTGTTGTGTGGTTGACAGATCAATTCAGTTTTTTGTGACCTTACTCCTATATCATAGTCAAAGAAGCTTCTCGGGAACTGCAGCAATGCGATTGCGATATTTATGTCTGTCCTAATTAATATGATAAATAGGTTTATCGCATATAAACCCATTTTTAAATTGTTATTATTCCGGTTAGACTGAATGCAATTAAGCCTTCTTCTGTCTACATACACCTCAATCCAAATTAAAAAAAACACACCCTTAATTCCAACCTTATAGTAGCTGTGCTTGCACCCAAAGATGGCATAATTAATACAAGCCATAATATTTTCTTACTCCATTTTCAAGACAGACATTTTGTCCTAATACAAAACACTTCAGATGCACCTACTCTACTGGCCGTAATATCGTTTACACAAAATATTGACGATACCACTCCAAGTGTTTTGAAAATCGATTAGCTTACTTTGAAAAAGTTTGCGAACATACAAAAGGCCAGCAAATTCACAAGCTTTTTAAACATAGCTGCATAGAAAGGGGAAAATCCTTATAAGACCGTTGTGTGGACTTAAGCTTGTAATGATTGGTTTGAATTGATTCGAGTTTATTTGGAGTCATGCAACCCTATAAAATGAATCAACTCATGACCAGTAAAACAAAACGGGACTAGTTTTTGAAATGTACAAAATACAACATTCAAAACAACGAAGATAGGATCCAACAACGAAGGAAACCGAGGAAACTGAAATCCATTGGGGTTTAGAATAGGAAATGGCCAAGAGGTAATATTGGAGGAATACACTGAACAATTTCTTTCCTGTGTAAATTAATCGGTTTCCCCTTTTTTTGATGTTCCACTTATTAAGTTTAGCGCATTTGACCTACTTCATAGTAGTAAACAGCATAACAACATAACAAATTATCGATAGTGACATATGTAAAAAAGAACTTTAAAATCAGATTCTGTCCTCTCAATCATTCTGGTCAAACATGATTAAAAAACAACTATTGATTAGAGGGTAAGTGGCACATGCCTAAACCTGAAACTAAGAAAGAAACACAAACCATTTATGTATTGGTAATTTTACTGGTATGGAAGTGTAACATAACTTGCAAGTGTTTGGCTCGGTATCCGTGGATTAATGAACAAAAGTACATTTTACACGGTCAGCCTTGCCAAGACACCTCAAAATAGTCTCTTTCAGGCCACTGTAGAAAGCGAGCGTCCTACTGTATGGTTGTGAAACCTGGGCCATAACTTAAGAAACTTAGAAAATCGATCTAGATGGCTGCTACACGAGAATGGGAAGTGTCCTGAAGCTTGACACATGTAAACCTTCACAAGGAGGGGATCATGGACGTCCCAGAAAAGCCCACATATCTGATCTCCTTCAGGAGGGTCAACGTGATTGAAATCACAGTTGCCATGCTGGACCTTCACTTATTGGAGAGCCGTCATAATGCCCGACCAGCAATGTCGACGTAGTGAGGGAGTGAGTTTAGTAGTGAGTGAGTGATGCGTGAGTTAGTGAGTTAGTGAGTGAGTGAGTGAGTGAGTGTGCTCAAGGGTGAATGATAACAACAACATTTTTTTTGGTTTTTTTTTTCCGTAAACATAAAGAGTAAATGGA
Organism: Ophioderma brevispina; assembly: GCA_023653785.1. NCBI lineage: Eukaryota > Metazoa > Echinodermata > Ophiuroidea > Amphilepidida > Ophiodermatidae > Ophioderma > Ophioderma brevispina. Next base: position 45,925 of record JAMKCH010068196.1, read on the forward strand.
TCTTGATTAACATCTGACCATTACTACCTGACCCTGAGCATCTAAGTTCGGCCCAACGAAAATTAAATTATATAAGCAAAGCATGTTCACTCGACAAAGAAAACAACCTCCGCCCTTAGGTTAAAAAACACCTCTAGCTGACTACTTGAGAGAGGTTTCATAGGTATTGAATAATCAATTTCACCGCAAAAATACAACATATTAAAGACCTTTGCAAATGTCTTGTTGTCAAACCATGGGTCTTGGAGTCCGGCGGTTGCTCTCAAATGCCATAAAATGTTCATTTTTCCTCTCTTTTTTTTCGTTGTATTTCTCTGTATTGCTACTACTGTTTGTGGTTTCACCACCACGATCTTGTTATAAGCCCGTAATAAATTTCCAAACATATGATAGTATCGAGAAGAAATCGATGAGGATCAATAAGTTTTGACACTCATGCACTCAATATTTTTTAAATAGATTTATTTGTTTTTTAACAAACCTGGCTTTTCTATAAAAAAATACAATGACAGGGAAATTGCAGAAATTGAATAAATGCCAGTGTGGACCCTGTTTATCATCTGTTACTTTATGACCTAATATCAATGCTTACAGTTTGTGATATTCATGCAATGTACACAGTTGTTGCCCGCAAAGTTTACGCAGACTCAACAAATTTAGGTTAAAATAACTCCATGCTTTTAGCCTCTTTATTTAGGCCTTCCCCATTTTTTATGGTATGATATGTTTTTGTTAACATATACTGTATTCTTCCAAGCTACTAGACTAAAAATTAAATTTCATATCTGGTTGAAATGTTTCCAGTGCCATTTTAAAATAAGTTATTAGGTTATCCACATCACATCTTGTTAAAAAATATGTATATTCCAAGTGCTAATGAATTTGATTGACTCACACTCCGTCCATAACCAGAATTCTTAAAATTGTATTTTTAGTATACAATTTATGCAAGCCATGGTAGAATCTACTAAATTCGTTCGAGCATTGTTCAGGCGGCGAAAGGTTACTTTAAAAGTTTCTAAAACATTGAGCTTAGTTTATCATAGTTATCCTAAATTACTCATAAACCGCAATCCCTGAAAATTGATAGCATTTACTACACTGAATAACCGTCCACGGTTAATACCAAAATGTACTTAATGTCCACTCCTTGAATATATGCCCGTTTTAATTTTTGGCAATACAAAATCCCGGATAAAGCCGCCTAGGTTTACGTTCTCTTTATAACACTGTAACCATCGTTG